>BLKR01001349.1:0-222500 GCA_011170035.1 Teleogryllus occipitalis
CTCCACTGTACCCTGAATCAAAGGTCATCAATCTTCTCGTGGCAGCGGCTCGTCCAGGCTGCGCTGGGGCGTGTCGTCGAGCAGAGTGACGGGCAGCGTGACGGGCAGCGTAACGACGTCAGTCAGTAGCTCGGAGAACGAGTGAGAGCTGGCCAGGGGTGGGCACAGAATATAAAGACGCGGGCGACGCCCAAGGCGACGCCCTAATGTGTCACGTGCATTGCGTCGCAGAAAGAGGAGAGGCCACAGAATCCTGTTGTTCTCCGTGGTTAGCTGGGGAATCTCCGCTGGGTAGGCCAGGCCGCAGGCGTCCTGTTATTCACAGTCTGTGGGGGCGCCTTGCTGGCGCCAGGACGCCGCGCCTGTGTCCGGCCTATCCCTATGACGCAATGCACGGGTCACGCTTGACCGTTACCCATTATTAGTGACCTATAGGGTCAGCTATTCTGTGACATTGAGTGCCAAATGCAGTGAAACGCCCCCTACACACACGTTGATGAAGCTCGGCGTTTGCATGTTCTAAATTTCTTTAGGGCGCCAAGCACGATACAAACTTGCTTCCTCAGGTGTGTGCTTTTGAGAATATGTTGGGGGAGGGGGTGCACTAGAAATGCAAGGTTTTTCACTATTCTAAATTTAATGACACTTCACACAATTTTTCAATCAACGCAACTTGTCGAATTGACGGATGCTAATTTATTTGACAAAATTTAACTGAGTAAAAAGAAATACAGTCAGTAGCAAATGTGGCAAATGTGGTCAATTGAAAATTACTCTGTCCGTTGAAAATTACAGAGCCCGGACAGGGCTAATGATGGGGGGAGGCTGGTGTATTACGTTGACCGGTGATTACTTCATCTCGACAATTGCACGCTTGCTGGATCCTGGCGGACGCTGGCTGGTACATAGGCGTTAAACAGCCCCCCGATGCTGCGCCAATGACAGGGATGACATACGTCCGTCCGGTATTGCAGACTGCTGATAAATATAGCCCAGGTGATAAAAAGAGCCGGCAGACCCGATTAAACGACCAGTCGAACGGTAGTGGTTTCGCATGGTGGTGGAAACGCGAATGCCTGGCTGACGCTGAGAAAGGCCGTCACACGCCACCTTCCCCAGTTATACTGCCTCTTAGTTTTTAGCAGTACATCAGGATAATAAAATCCCTGGATGTTAGTACCTAGCGCGCACTTTCGTATATGGATGGTTAAGCTTTGCGTCCGTACTCCATGAAATGGTTAAGTGATTATCAAATGTCCAAAACGAAGTTGCGTCTGTACTTCACAGAATTTTAGTCAAGTCTCCAAAAGAATTTGCTTCCGTCCTTAACGGAGTTGTGGTGAAATGTTTCATTAATCGCCGCGCACGAAAGCTTCCTCGTGAAACATCCCTCTCCTAATGCACAGTCGACCGAACACTTGTGGCCAGATTGTCCTGCTTTCGCTAAATTTGGATTTTCCAGAATGGTCTAACGATTATGAGATGATTATTGGCATGGATCACCCTTTCTTGGTGACAATTTTTACAGAATCTATTCTATTGGACGGCATTGTTTCCTCTCGACCGTTTGAAGGAGAGTCGTTGCAGCAAGAGCTGCGTAGACTGCCGAGATTAAAATACGTCCTAAGGGATTAGGGCAGCTCGAAGCTGTACACATGTAATAGTTCAGCGCTTCACGGTAAACGAAATATCTGTGGCTGAGATGTAGGTCAGCTGCCGCGTTGGCGTTTTCAACTCTCAGAAAGCGGCGCCAAGGAAGTCCTACACTGTCTTATATATATATATATATATATATATATATATATATATATATATATATATATATATATATAAACACCCCATGGGGCGTTTATGGGGTTTGTATTGCTACTTTTTAGAAAATAACGAATAAATATTATTTAATGGTATTTTTATTAACGAATTTTCGACTGAGGTGGTGCCCACATTACTCCGCAACAATTTTGTGAAAGGCGGCGCAATTTTAGCCGATTGCAGTGAAATAGTTAAATTGTTCGAAGCAAAGTTCTTAAAGCAGAGATTCCAAGCTTTAATATTATTTAAATTAAATGCATTTTGGATTAAAATTTACAGAGCTATAGCCATTTGAAAAGTGTCTATTTCTATGATTGTTATGTAAAATTGGCCATATTCGGACTAATGTGGCACACTGTTCGAGTCAAATAAGTAATGTTTGATGATCATAAAATTGTTGCGGAGTAACGTGGGTACCACCTCGGCCGAAAGTTCGTTGATAAAACACCATTAAATAATATTTATTCGTTACTTTCCAAAATGAAGCAATAAAACCCCTAAACCCATTTTAAAAACGATTTTGTTGACGCCCCTTTTGTTCTTGCATCGAAAACTTACATTGTTTCACTAAGCCATTGAATTATATATTTTTCAATACAGCATAATATATATATATATATATATATATATATATATATATATATATATAATTCAAAATGTGTGGTTAAAGTGCGAAGTAGGGAACGTGGCCCAGCATACTTCCCACTTTAGCCGAATGAAGTTCATATTAGCCAAAACGAGCTGGCTGGGGTGGATGAAGTAAGTCACGGCAACGAGAAATAGCAGCTATGTGATAAATAAGAACGAGGCTACTGGGGAGGCGTTTCTAAGACTAGTGAGAGGAGAGTAATATCGGGTTCCACTGTGTCATCCTTTTATTTATACGATGCTACAAACCTACCCTTCCCATACCTCTATGCTTCGCTATGCTTTTCCGAGTAGGCATCGAGGATACGGCCTTCGCACATTTGCAAATTCACAAATAATAAGAAGTATTTGAATTTTCTTAATACTTCGTTTATTTATTTTTATTTATTTTACGTCAAAAAACAGTTAAAACTGCGTATGACGTGCTATGGGGAAAAGTGAATTGTGTGCACATTTTCAAAATTCTGTGATCCCTACACTAAGTCATATACTACTTAAATTTTTGGAAAAGAACCATCCCATGTAATAAAATCTATTTTCAAGGATAAATAAGCAATAAATTTTGGCTCTTATCCATGTTGTCCTTCGGAATAATACTTCCTGCCACGACAACATGGAAACGATAATTTGAATAATTGTATTTCCCACTGAATTCTAGAAGACGTGCACAGAAAATGAAGTTACATTTACGTCCAGAAGCAAAACAAGGGGCCATCTCAGCATTTGCTCAATGGATTCGTTACAACGGCCAGGCATATTACGATAACATTGAATATATACTTTCTTCTACGAAACTCTGATAACTTTACACGAAATAAACGCATCATTTTTACTTTCTGGGTTAATTAGTAATGAGAAAGTATTGAAGTCGTGCGCCGGAAATCGGCGCTTTTGCGGTGCAATACCTCTGACCGGAAGGTCCTAAGTTCGAGTCCCGACGGCAGGATTTTCGACACTAGCGAGATCGCTAGGCCGAATTCAGTAACTTTCGAATTCTAGCAGCCGGCTGCTCTGATCGGTAGTTTCCTGTGGTTTCCCCGATCAATACCAGGCGAATGACCTTAGAGGTTGACACGCCTGGCATCACTAATAATCAATCAGTCATCTTTCTTTTTCACAGATAGAACAAAAGACATTTGAAAAATTTGGCGAATGTTTCACATTTGTTGAACTCTTTGAATTTTCGAAAATTCAGTAGTCGAAAGTCAGTAATAATGCGAGAAAATATGTGCGATTATTGAACCACTAGCTGGCATTACAAGCTTAGCTTTGTGTTTGGACATATCGTCCAAAAGTATTATGTAGAATTCACTTCTGAAATTTAACAAAATTTTAAAACCGAACACATCCGACCAAAAGCTATTTTTAATCATTGACTACTTTTCTGTAAGTTTTCTTGCATATCCAATGCCGTATTTAATCGTAATTTTCATAATTTCAAATTTCAGAATGCCGTATGTTGATGCAGTAATATGTGAAGTGTTGAGATTGTGTCAAGTAACGCCTGTTGCTGGTCCAAGACGAGCACTTAAAGACACTGAATTGGGTGGCTTCTTTATACCAAAGGTAAAATTATTACAGATTTATTATTTTTGCATTATTTATATATTGCATGTAGCACTTGATATAAAATCTGGAGGTGACAAATTAAAACTACATAATAATCCTATCAAAAGGTAAATGAGAGAGTAGGTTTCCGCAGCCCGAGTCAGTGACAGGTATTTTGTCCTGAGGAAGGTCACAGAATGGCGGCCGAAACGTTGGCAACTGTACTATGTGCACACGTTTTCTTGGTCATCCAATTCCCTAGGTTTGGCTCAGCCCGGCGCAGCAGGGCTCTGTAGAAAACATGAGCTTCACTCAGAACGTCACAGCTCAGTGCTGTCCACCATCCTTTACAATGCGGACTTCTCAGTTTTAGCTCTCTTTTTCTAACGACCTGTGCGTACGGTCCACCTTCTTGTTACTAAATAGTTTCTAAAACTATTAATTATTTCTTCAGAATTTTAGAAACCATTGCTTTGTTTCTCATTGTTGTGTAGAACAAAACGCGCTTTTACGCTCTTTTCTGTCGATGAAGTTGACAGCACTGCACTGCCGTGACGTAGACAAAACCCGCCTCTCCCCGCACCCCCGCTGTGGAGTATCAAGAAAAAGTGCGCGATTAGTACCTAGGGTGCGACGCCTCTCGGACAGTCAAGCAGTTACTCATATCGAAAGTTGCCAGAGTGTAAAGCAAGAGTTTTCAATAATGAAATAATGTCATGTGACATTGATTGTAAGTCAACCTACATTGAGTACTTCCAGAATATATTTTTCATAGAATAATTCGTTTCTATTGATTTAAGCGCTCGGGATCAGATAATAGTTAGCTACCGCAAGTGACTTATTCAAAAGAAGTTGTGAAAACGTAATTCAATAAAGCAGGTGGTTAACATGAGAGTCATATTTACTGTTTCCAATGCTTGATTGTTTGCTTAGTCAACTACAAAGGCCATTAATCCGTAAGTGTAGTGCAGTTTTTCCTCGGGAGGTGGCGGTGATCTTCCCTTCTGGATGGTGAGGACCGGCGCCGACCTTCCGGTCGGCAAACAGGGTTTTCCCCAAGTATCTCCCACCAGTGGGGCACCGCCTCAGCCGGGACAAGCTCTAAGCTTCCAACCGGTCTGCCGGCATGTGTGGTAGTATAGTGCATGTGTGTGTGTAAGTCAGGGGTGAAGATAGCACAAGGAAGAGAACGGAATGATCGCCCGTGACCCGTTTGTTAGAATACTGCTCCGGTATTGCCTGGTATTGATCGGAGAAGCCACAGGAAACTACCGATCAGAGCAGCCGGCCGCTAGAATTCAAAGGCGACCGAATTCGACCTAGTGTCGCAAATCCTGTCACTGTCGGGACTCGAACCTAGAACCTTTCGTTCAAAGGTATTGCATTGACATCAATTGATGCCCTGAGCCATCTTTCCCGGTTATTATTGCTCTCAAGGATATTGCGTACATTAAATAAATAATGTATTGTATTACACTAGTTTCTCAGTGACTTGCCAATCTCTAGCAGAAACGAAACTAGTGATGCTATATAAGAGCACAAAGTTCCTCGTACTAATTAGTTTCCTATTCATCTGTGTCTGTGCTGAATTTTTGATTTTGCCTCATCCTTTTCGTAGATGCAATCTATCGGCACCAAAAAGATCTACCAAGGCCTTTAGCAGTCTCTACCCCTGGACTAGGGACATTCTCAATGAAGGGCATTTCGTCCTGAGGAAGGTCGCAGAATGGTGGCCGAAACGTTGGCCCCTGTGCCTAGAACGCGGCGTCTCCTGGACAGACAAGTAGCTGTTGACTCCGGCTGCGGAAGCCACAGCTCTCTTATGTCAAGCTGTTCAGCTCATTTACCTATATTTCTTCAATGGTTTAAAGAAAATATTTGCAGCTGTTTCGTGGAATGTCTTGTTTTGAGAATTGCTTGTATTTCACTCTAAATTAATATTATCCAAAAATTTATGAATCATTGATTGATGAACTACTTTTTGAGAAATTTCATTTGAAGAAATATCTCCGTCTGTAATAATGTTTTTGTACGAGGGTATCAAACAATTTCAAATTTTTGGAAATTCAAAGTTAACAGTGAAAATCTAACCTATGCCTTTTTTAAGTGTATTTTACTCCTTTCTAACAATAAATATAAATAACCAAATTGGAGCCATTTTTGAGAAAATTTTTGAAATGGCCCAGAAGCTCCATAAGAAGTACCCCTAAAATTCAAAGAATTTCTTTTAAATTAGCAAGGCCTCAAATAAAGCTAAATCGATGGAGTATTAGTCATTTCCAAAAAAATCCTACGAATGGTTAGGGGGGTACTATTGTCACAGACGGACAGACAAGCAAATACAGAGGCGGAGAGACTGGCAGACGTGCATTCTGAAAAAAATTCAGTATCAGGGGATCTAAAAACGTGTATTTCCGTTCAATTCTCGACATCGATTTTCCTTACCATTACGTAAATATCACTTGTACAACCCGTATATACGTATGTATACGAGAAAGTAAAAGGGAAATGTCAAATTTTGCTTGTTGAATGGCTTACCAGTGTCCAGAAGCGCTCAGAGGGGAGGCAGCGGAGCAACTTGCACCAGGCCCCCACTTACATGGGGTCCAAAAAATGTATACAAAATTTATTTCCTTCAGTACATTTTTTTGAAAAAAATATATATTTAACAGTTTTTGACATATATTTAACTTTAAAACATATTGATTATAATAATAAATGAGGGTAACTTTCGTTCGAAACAAGTGGCCCGCGTGGATGTACGGTCCTTGTTTCCTTTGGGTGCCCCGGCCAGTGTCTAATGTCAAGCGTCTCAAATTACAAGAGATTTTCCTGTACGTTAAATGTATATTTTCAAATGTATGTATTTCCGTTCTTCTCAACGTTTGTGTTAACTCGTAAAATGTTCACCATTCTATGTAAACGTTATCGCTATAGTTTCATGCAGTTGCTTTGTAATATAAAAGTTTTCAATCAATTCAAGAGAAAACATTACTTTCTCATGAAAGTAATGTTTTCTCTTGAATTGATTGAAAACTCAGAAATATCGTAATTTCGAAATTCTCTTTCGCTCAATGCTTGTATTATAAACTGACAGTTTCATCAGCCAATGTTAAATTTATATTTAAACACCGAAAAATAAGTATAAACAGGGAGATCATTTCAGGTGGTAAAAAATTAACCACAACGTTCTCCACAGTTTTATGACTCAATAATTTGATAACGTCAAATGATAACGTCATTTTTCTGCGAAACGCTTCGTTTCAGCGCAGTGGTTTCTTACCTACTTCTCCTAAAACGTCGAAGTTGGGATTATAGAGAGTTTAGAGCGAAGCTCTTAGAATAATTCTAAACATTGATGAAGATAAAATCTACTTTTTTGGACAAAAACGAAGAAAGATCACAATTTGTGAATTCGCGAATTCGGGGTGCAATAATCACATCAATGGGCGACATCTTTGAATCATTGGGCTCATTGTAGACCAGCAGGTTCTAAGCCCGCCAGCCGGCCGTCAGAATTGCAGTGCACTCCCGTTCAGAAATAACGGTAATGACTTCCCGTGCCTAAAACAACGTTTCGAGTTTTGAAAATGCATTTAAAGTTACGCTGATATACAGGTTGGAATGAAATAAAAAAATTACAAAAAATGCTTGCCACGGGAATTCTATTCTTGAGAGGCCAAAACGGTAAAGGAACTATTTATTGATAATATTTTGAGAAACATGCTGGTGGGGATTTTTTCCTGAAATGACTCACCAGTTTATATATGTACACACATATTACCTTTTAAGGCGTGTAAAGGCCGATAAAACGATGACAGAAGACTTCCTACATCACATACTCCCCCTCCCCCATTTCTATAAGAAATTGGGCAAAAAATACAAAGGTACAGAGGTCTTGATGCATGCACTGTTTCTGGTGCCTTGATGCATGTAGTGTTACTTTGTAAGTTGGCAATGTATTTGCTTATTTGTATCAATATATATAAATTTTACTTAAGTTGTTGTCGTCTGGTGAAGTACTTTTTAATTGTCAAGCGATGCATCTAAAGCTTCGCTGTATAGAAGTATGATGTTAAAAGATTAGTGATTTAAATAATAAATTCCCCTGATTAATTTGTCTTTATGTTACAGAACACAAGTATTCTTATCAATTTACATTCTGTAAATAATGACGAACAGCATTGGAGTGATCCAGAAGTGTTTAGACCTGATCGCTTTCTTAATGGCGATGGAACGCTGAGGGCAGATGACCATCTAATTGCGTTTGGATTAGGTATGGTATGATTATTTTATCCTTATACTAGTTATCGTGGCCGCTCCGTGTCGGAGCCATATGAGAGTTAGTCACGTTCAGATTGTGTTGTTTCGTTAAGTCAACATATTTGAATTTCAGCAGGTGAAGATATTTATAGACTTTAGTCTTTGAGCTACTACTACTGTATACTTTGTGCTACTACATATCGTAGCCGCTCTGTACCACGGCCAAATGAGAGTTAATAACGTTCAGGTTGTGTTGTTTCATTGTGTGAATGTATGCAGAATTTCAATAGGTGAAGAGATTTATAGACTTCAGTCTTTGTGCTACTGCGGTTCATCGCCAAGCCAGTTTGATCCTGTTCGCACCATCACATCCGCAGTAGTCGTCGGTGTCTCCAATAAGTAGCGAAGCCAAGACTATAAAAACTTCGGAATGAAATCTAAGAAATCTGTCAGCTATTTGAGAAGTATTCGGTCCAAAGAGGGAAGAAGATTTCCAATATTTGTCTCTCCCAAGTGCTTTGCTTCGATCAAGAACTGAATATTAGAGATTTTGAGCAATAAAACAATTATACAATTACCTACACAGTGTAGAATTGAGTATAATTATGGAATATAGAAAATGTACACCTAAAAATGCTTTACATGCTCAATTAAATATCCATATCTACAATTTATATTTTAGATTTTTGTTATATATATTGAAATGTTTATATCTTGATTTTTCTTAAATATAACATAGAACTGAAATAACGTAAACAAACTAACTCAGGCAGTGTGTATTTTAGTATCTGAAAAGTTTTAACAGAAATCTCTGATGTCTGTTAAATGTCTCAAATTAATGTTATTTTATTTTATTAACTTAATACAGACAGTTCGCTAGTAGTCCTTGCATGCCAACTTCACATTTAAACATTACATCATTTCAGCATTTGTTTTTGTGTTCTTCGGGTATTGACCTAAAATTATTTAAAAATACTAATACCAATTCAAGAGATTTCATATAAAAATAATTCAAAAAAAAAGAATACATCTCTAAATGAATTACAAATTAGTCTATGTTATTTTCTGGATAGAGCAAAGAGTAAACCATTGTGTAAACTTTTTCTCATAATTTCGATGAGCGAAGCAAAGAGTAAATCACTATACATTTTACCGCCTACTTATATTTATAAGTTCAACGTTTGTTCAACAACAACAACTTAGGAATATGTTTCCCCTTTCTCACTCAGAAGATGTCGCTTATATCATGACTAGCATCATATGCCCCGCCATTACCCTCCGCTGGCAACCTACGGTTTGCCCGTCGCCTCTGTAGTGCCTAAATAGCATCTCGGAATGGACTGCCAGGCCTGTAGTACACATACGGATCATTTTCTCCTGTTTAATTTTAGGTTAATGCATGAAAATTGCGATGCTTTTATAACTCGTAAGAGTAGTTACACAAATGAAACATTGAAAATATATTTAAATATAATTTTTTTGTTGTGGCACCAAAGTGCAGCTGGCAGGAGAAGCCACCAAATATTTCATTGCAGCTATGCAACTTAGCCTGGGTTACTACACGACCCTCTTACAACCCATTTTGGGGAGTTAAGAGTATAGGTGTTGTTCGTATCAGGCACCAACTGCATTTTATGTCTTTATTTTTGTCTCTGAAGGTGTTATGAGGAAACACGTATGGCAACAATGAGCGCCAAATCATTTGCTTCCTCATTAATTAATAAATAAAATGTAATTAATAAAACATTCATTAATAACTTCTTGAAAAAAGCAAAGCAAAATAAGAAAAAAAATTGCCCCTCGTTTATATGTACTCAATTGTCTATACGAAATCGAGCATCGTTATGGTCAGAAAAAAAGTTTGTTGTAAAAGTGTTTTACCGTTGTTTTCAGATAGTATATTTAAGCCCTGGCTAATTTTGCTAGAAGAAAGGACACGTTGCGCGTCCGTTCCAAAGATCATTTTTAGTTCGTAACCCTCGAGGTTATTTCCAGGAGGAACGAACTAAAATGTCAAAGTAGCATCTAAAGCTCTGGCAACCTACCATGCACATGCAATACATCACAGAAAACTTGAGTTTCCGTTGCATTGTCCACTTTACAAATGACCAACTCTCGAAAAATTGATGAAGTGTGAGGGGAGTGCTTATTTGACGTATGTTTATGATGCCCACATATCAGAGGATAATTTGGCCAGAGTTTTCTTGGCAGTCCGAGGCACTTAAACATTTAGATATAAAATCATAGAACCATAGATTTTAAAGTTTTTATTCTTCTTTAACTAATTTTTTTCGCGACGTTTTGGGGTTATCTTTTTCCCATATTCAGGCAACAAAGAATATAACAGGAACATTTTTAGTGAACATTGAACTGAATGACATATTACTGGCATGAAAATGCACAAAATAATGATTCAATTACAGTAATTCAGTAGTACTCTATATAATAAAAATATAAAGGCCATTTTAATAGCGAAAGTTAATAAATATATTAAAATAAATATGAACACCAGTAAGTTATGAATAATTTGTGACCGACATTTTCATGTTTTTTATGTATGACGTTCACGTTCAAGTTCAAGAAGCATATATACTCGTGTATATGTGTATATGTATGTATATATCTATCTATCTATCTATCTATCTATCTATCTATATATATATATATATATATATATATATATATATATATATATATATATATATATATATATATATATATTAAATACGGAGATCTCGATAAGGTTTTTAGTCCAGTTCCCTGATCCTTTGTGCAAATGCTGAGATGACCCCTTGTTTTGCTTCTGGACAGAAATATAACTTCATTATCTGTGCACGTCTTCTATAATTTAGTAGGAAACATAGTTATTCAAATTATCGTTCTCCATATCGCGGCAGAAAGTATTATTCCTTCACGAAGGACATGATGAGGAACAAGAGACCAAATTTATAGCTGATTTACCCTTTAAAATAGATTTTATTACATCGTAGCGAATATTTTGTTAATAATCTTTGCAAAAAACGCTCATTTCTTTTCGTGTTAAAAATTCAAGTAGTATGTGGCTTAGGGTAGGGATCACAGAATTATGAAAACGTGCTCAAATTTACTTCTCCCCGTAGCACATCCAACACTTTTTTTAACTGATTTTGACATAAAATAAATAAATAAGATCATGAAACGAGACCAACGACTACGAAATATGCGAGCGCATGTTGTCCCTAAAGTTACGGAATACATCAAACCATGAAAAGTGATTTTAAAAAACAATAACTCCCATGACATATAAATGCAAGTGAAATTCTGAAAATTGTACAGTTCGAGAGTATTTCCAAAACTTTCTTGCCGGATTGACTAGTTCTTTAACAAATGGTAGAAAAAAACAATAGTTACTTCTCAATATAATCTCGATGTTACTCAATGTTCACATGTTTGTGTCTGTGGTTTGGTGCAAGAAGGGCCAAGTTCAGTTTTTAGGATTTTCGGTTTGTATGGTCAATGTATGCTTTAAAGACCTTTCTTTCAGTGCAAGAATGGCTAAAGTTAAAAGTCGATCCTATATCCTAATTTCACATTGACTTACGATTATTTTGTCATTTTGATGGTGTAAGAAAACAATCTATTCTGTAAAACTTTGAATATAGACATTGGCCCTTCCTGCACCAAGCCACAGATACAATATATGTATTCCGATTAAAAAGCAGTCCGGAGTTTGACTGCAAATTAGTTTAAAACCTGTCACTTCATTATCGTCTGAAAATTTTCTACCTAGAATATCTTCCCATGTGGACTGGATCAGTCAGTTTGTCTTATAATAGGCAAACGCCATGAATCAACTTGCCTAGACTCTTTCTTTTGACTGCTCTTCGCAGCTGATGCAGACGACTAATTTTATTACAACAGCACAACCCTCTCCGTTTTTAACGGTTACTGTCTGAAATGGCTCAGGACACAAACTTTAACCACTACAGTGTCTCGGACCGGGAGGACCTAGCTTTCGAGTCACGACGGTGGTGGATTTCGACACGAGCTAGATAGTTGGGTTGAATTCAAATACAATCTGGGGAATTTTAGCGGTCGGCTGTTCACATCAGTAGTTTTCCATGGTTTCTCCGATCAATACCAGGCGAATACATATCTTTCCTTTCTCATCTTTGACCCATGATCTCCCCTTACATACACACACACATATACTTAATTTATATCCCCTACATTACCATATATATATATATATATATATATATATATATATATATATATATATATATATATATAATCTCGGGAGCTTGGAGCTTCTCAGGGCGGTGCCCCACTGACGAAGGTTGATTATGTAAGATTTATCATGTATTAAACTTTTGAAAGTGAACAGGCCGAAGAGTAGGCCCAATTTTCTGAGCCTCATCACCAGTAAAGGCATTTATTTATTTATACTTAGAGGGGGAACCCATGCAATTCGACGTGTAGGACGGCCCAGCCTGTTTTATAAGTAAGCTTTATTCCCTTCGAGCCAAAAATGTAAAGATAAACATTTGATACTTCTTTGAGAAAATTTCGAAAATCTCGTAGAGGGCTTCATGAAAAGAACCCCCAAAATTAAAATATCTGTTTAAATTCGAGGGGCCGCAACATCAGCCAGATCGATTTGGGGATATTATTTTTTATGAAAATTCTCTATACGGTTTAGTGTTATTCACAATCAGACGGAGAGTTGGTTTGATCGTTGATCTAGGACATGATTGGTTCAGTTGGACCAGAGGACCCACTCCATTTCACATAAAAACAGCCCAAACCATTATGGAGAAACCACCAGCTTGCACAATGCCTTGTTGACAACTTGAGTCAATGGCTTTGTGGCGACAGCACCACACTCGAACTCTATCATCAGTTCTTAACAACTGAAATGGAGACTCATCTGACCAAGCCACGGTTTTTCAGAATCTGGGGTTCAATCCATATGGTCACGAGCCCAGGAGAGGCGCTTTAGGCGATGTCGTGCAGTTAGCAAAGGCGCTCGAGTCGGTCTTCTTCTGCTATAGCCAATTAAATCCAAATTTCGGCGCACTTTTCTTAAGGATACTTTCGTCGTACGTCCCACATTGATTTGTGCGGTTATTTCACGCAGTGTTGCTTGTCTGGTAGCATTGGCAACTCTATGCGAATGAAGCTGCACTCGGTCATTATGTGAAGGCCGTCGGCCACTATGTTGTCCGTGATGAGAGGTTATGCCTGACATTAGGAATTCTTGGCGCTCTTGACTCTGTGTATCGGAATATTGAATTCCCTAAAGATTTACGAAATGGAATCTTCCATACATCTAGCTCAAACTATCATTTCGCACACAGACTCTTTTAATTTTCGTAGTGCGACTGTAATCACGTCAGAAACCTTTTCACATAAGTAACTTGAGTACAAATGAATGCTTTGCCAGGGCACTGCCCTTTTATATCTTTGTACACGATACTATAGTGCGATTTTTATAAAGCTGTCTCTCAAGGCCTCTTCACAGTGGCATTATGTCACTGCATTTCACGTCTTTCTCGGTCGTGCCGCTAGATGTCGCATGATCAAGTACTGCTTATACGGTCGCGATCATGCTACATCCAGCGGCACGGCCGAGAAAAATACGAAATGCAGAGACATAATGCCGCTGTGAAGACCTTGAGAGGAGGATATATAAAAATCGCACTATACTGCGATCAGTATATTTGTATATTGCTATCCCATGACTGTCACCCCTGTGTATATCCAGATGTTCTGTACCTGTAAATTTATGGATGTATTTACGTGTATAGATTATGATTCGGATCGGAAACAAATGTTCAGTTGCATCTATTAACTTTAATTCGTTCTAGATTTCATGCCTTGTCCCATATGAATAGTTCTACAATATCATTCATTAATTGAGATCCCACAGGCCCATTCTTGATATTCACTACTCTCGATTCACCTGTTGGCTCCTGCAAGTTGGGAAGAAGTAAGAAGTTTGAAAACAATGGGAAACTTTTCGGGGTAGAAGGATATTCCGAGTTTCTATTATACTAAAATCCCCGAACGCAAAGAGTGCTTAGTGATATCAGTCGAATGTTTGAACATTTGTAATAATTAATTCTCGAAATTCATATTTAATATTATAAATATACTCCTCTAAAATATTTTTCAGGTCGAAGAAGATGCCTGGGGGAGACGCTAGCTCGAAGTTGCATTTTCCTCTTCTTCACCGGAATTCTCCAGCACTATCATGTATTTCCTGTGGAAGATGAAAATCCAGACATTACTCCTGTGCCTGGAATGACAATGGCTCCACAACCGTATCATGCGAATTTTGTCCCAGTAGAAGTATTTATTGATAAAACTGACATACTTCTACAGTGAATCGAAAAAATTGCTATCAGATATTAGTGTATTTCAAGAACACTGGTGCAAGTATTTGAAGACAAAAATTCAGGGAATTTATAACAAATTTCGGAAACGTGACTGTTATCAGTATGTTTACGATGCTCAAGTGTTAATAATTAACACTCATAATAACCCTTCAATTATTGAGGGGTTGAGAAAACCGAGGGAGATAAGCGACTTTTTAAAACAACGTTGAGTGAATTTTCACTTAGAATTTTTCATTATATGTACGAGCGATAATTCACGCACGTAACCGCTGTTACTCTTTTTTGTTAAAATAAACAAACCGGCAAGGGTCAAATCATATTTAAAGAAAACAGTCTTGCAATATCATTTTAAAGGAGCTTCTAACTCAACCATCGGATAGATAGTCTTGAAAATTATAAAATTGTATGTATTGAAATAATGTCTTCAAAACAAACTTGAAAGCAATAATTAAGTTATTTTAAACTGTGTAATTAGTATCGTAAGGTATGACTAAGTTTAACTAGGCCACATGAACCTTGTGCATTAACTTAAGTATACTGCACGCGGAGTCGCCCGCACGTACCTCAACTTGCACTTGATCGATTGCTGTTGCAATACCTTGAGAAACGGGCCACGAACCGTCCACATACTTCATACTTCTCATGCCCCTCCTCTCTCCTTCTCTCTCTCTGCTCTCTCTCTCTCCTCTCTCTCTCTCCTCTCTCTCTTCTCTCTCTCTCTCTCTCTCTCTCTCTCTCTCTCACACACACACACACACATTACATGCACTAAATCACCGCACATGTCGGGTCACCAGTCGGGGAGCTTAGAACTTGTCCTGGCTGGGACGAACGATACCTAGAGAAAAAAAGTTCCGCAAGCTGACGTGTATGTCGGTGCCAGTTCTCACTTTCCACGTTGGCAATGATGATTGGAGATAGGTGGATTGGCCAATGATGGTTTGAGCAATATGGCCGCCAAGGAAATTTACTGGCTTAACAGAAAATTTCAATGCGATTCTATGTGCAGTATTCTTTACGTTGAACATATTGGTTGTATTGAGTATTGTGTAGAACTATATTAGATGCTTTTTTAAAGCTGTAGACCAGATCTCAATTACAACTACGTTTTAAGTTGTGATAATTTATTGTTTTCTTTTTACTGTGTACCTCAGTCTTGGCTCTCCTCCAGCACTGGCTGTCCCAGCTCCTGATCTTTGAGGAAAAGTTCAGTTATTTCCCATGTTTTATAATGAGACCCCTGTGTACCGTTATATCGGGACTCGTGGCACAGAGAGGTCGCTTGACTTTCACCAAGGAGGTCCGGGTTCGATTCACGGACAATGCACATCAACAGGTTCTAAAACACATTTAAGAAAAAACAAGAGTTAAAAATCACTCGCATATCATCACAAAATTTAAAACAACATTAACAACATTGAATATTGTAACAATCAATCCTCGTCCCATTAGTTAGCCTGGCTAGCCATCACGAGAAAGAAGAATTACTATACTGCGGGAGATGGAACTTCGGTATTGAGTTACCGAGTACATGATGCGCTGTTGCCAAACGCACAAGTAGGCGATGTCTACCACCTTCGCTACTCTTTAACAACGACATGTCGCGGCACTGCGACCTTTTTTTCTTGTGAGCTCATCTCTAAATTAGACATTGCAACGGTCCTATTCACAGTTCAATATACCGGAAAAATTCCTTGTAGTAACAAAATGCCATGTCGTGGTAGACAATCGAGATACTTACAGTCATGGCTTGATTTCTGGCGGAACGCGACGGAACATTGTTACTATGTCACTTTCGCAATCAATTTTTTAGCAGAACTACCTTCATTATCACCTTCACTGGAATTCCGGAGTGAAATTATGAAATCTTCATTTTTTGTGTTCCATCATATCCTGATTTATGCACTAGCAGCTCCTATGATAATTCTGTCATTCAACAACTTTTTCCAGGTGTCAGACGTGGTATGGTGAATAGGGTGAATAGCAAAATCACGTTCCTGAAACTCAAAAATCTTGTAAGTCTTGTTTCTTTCCCCAAACGTACCTTTTCATGTGGGCCCAAATAATTTCAACACACAGAAGTGGCAATGTTTTGGAAGTAACATTAAAACCATGCATGCTCCGCATGGTGACCCTGAGGAGCGCAGTGTCTTGCACGCAGTTTCCTGCCAAGGCTCTCCGTGCCTCTGCTGAAGATGAAGAAAAACTGATTGAAGCCGTGCGTGTTTGTAAAGGTCGTGACACAAACCATGGAGATGTGGAGTAAAGCGAATGAGGTGTTTTATGAACCGTGGTAATTAAAATTCCTCAGTTTTAAGAAGCTTGATTTCAGACAATTTTTTAATTAGTCAATTATTCACTAATATTTAAATAAATTACCATATTTACCGTACGTTCCAAATTTGTTTCTGAAAGTGCAGAAATATACATTACCTTCAGATATGCGAAAATATGCGAAATAAAATTTTGCAGGAAAGCTCCAAATAGACTGATTCCTAAAGAAACATGATAATTTTCTAAGAAACCATTAACAAAAAATATATGCATGTACATAAAAATCCGGACTCTATTGATAAATAAAATACTATAAAATAAATAAGACTTCCTTTAAAAACATTGCCAGTTATTCCTCGGTTCCAAAGTGCCTTGTAGCCCTCTGCAAATTTTTGATCAGGTCATGCACTTCTTTGAACTGATCCCAGTTTAATCTGAAATAGTTCTGAAATTTGTCATCAAATTTCTTAGAGCAAATTCTCCATGTGATTATTTTCTGCGCGTAATCGCTTCTTTCTCGTTTTTGCTCCAACAGATCGGCGCAACATAACGTTTCTAATTCGAACTCGCTTTCGGAATCCAATTCAAGATGCAAACCCACTAACACTGCGTAAATACTCGGCATCTTCGTGAGCGCTCGTACCCGAGTGAACTGCGGCTCTTCTTGCGGTGATCGCCGCCGTGACTCACTCTGCCAAGAGGAATTCGGCGTGAGTCACGCTGCGCTCGTCATAGATCTGCGTCTCATTTTGCGACTAGCCTATGAGTGTCGCGATGCACATTACTGAAGACTATGAACTGAGGTCTTGCCAAGCTATACTTGGGTTTTTCAAACGTCACGGCTGAGGGTAATATCTCCAAGATGAAATTCGGCACGACTTTTTGAGTCATTCTCAGTCCTGCCGCCAGTGGCTTAATCTTCAGCACTGCTTGATGCGGTCGCGATCATGCGACATCTTGCGGCAGGACCCAGAAAGACGCAAAAAGTCGGCGCCTTCCGGCACTGCCCATTTTCTCCCTGCTCTCGCGACCCCGCTGCGGCCATAGTGGGCCGCAACTACGCTGTCCGGCACGATGTGCCCAACTGGTCTGTTTCTGTGGGCACAATGTTGTAGTATACAGAAGTTTGTTTTTTCATATTCCCCTCCCACAATTCCCTTTCATAATTTCCACTCATAATCCCCTTTTACAATTCCCTCCATAGAGAACATATAGCATCATTCAAATGTTTTCATTCTTTCCTCGGAACCACCATCTTCTCGATCCAGGTAAGTTATGCAGCGTATTGTAACGTCATAGCATTCACTTGTCGTCAGACCGCACAAGGCGCGGGCCGGGGCGTGGGAGGGGGTGGTCCAGATGTGGGGCTGGCGGTGCATCCGGAGCGGCCGCTCCGAGGGTGGAAGCCAGCGGGGAACATCCGGCGGTCAGCTAGCGCAGAAGGACGGGTGAGGACAGATCGTCTGCAGCTGGTCGGCGGACCCCTTTGTGCGCCCGGCCCAAAAACTCGGCAATGAGGTGACGCGGTCCGCGGGTCTTCAGCGTGTGAGGTCTGTCACGTGACTCCTCGCTGGAGACGCCGGTGGAGTGTTGGCGATTGGGATTCGAGTTAGGGCCGAAGCGCGGTGCGGAGGCAGATGCTGATCCGTGAGGGGGAGTCGCAGGTTGCGAGGGTGGCTACCGCAGATGCCAGGAGCGGTGCTACAGGTTAGCACGCTGGGTCAGGCTGAGGCGGCTTGCCTCAGGAACGGTAGTTTCCGGAGGAGGATGTACATATTGTAATATGCAGTAATATTAAATAAAACTTGTACAAAGAACTCCGTGTCTGTGTTGTTCTTCACACCACGACGACGTCACAGTATATCGAGCTCCATATAGAAGGCAATAACAAGCAATAACCAAACAGTAAACTAGAGGTGCTACAGAATGGCACAGACTTTCTCGCAGCAATTTTTTCTAGTTTCCTTGGCGTGGACTGGCTTTAAGGTCTTCCTCCATTCTCTGGCCAGCTGCCATCTATCGTCGCTCAAAGTACATTTTCTTGATGTTTTCTTAACTGTTCGGTAACTTAATAGTAGAACCGAATTATTACTTCAAGAATATTAAAGAAAAGTAAAATCTCGTCCCAAATAGAAATTTTCATTGAAAATTTTCAAGCTGTTTTTAAGAAAATGGCGATTAAGCTTCACTGTAAATGCAAAATTTGAAGCTCTTTTTCACAGGAATCTATTGTTTTCGAAAAACTTAATTTGAAGTTCTTTCAAGCACTTCCACTACCGAATGTAATAAAGTATACAAATCGATGGAAATGTGCATATTGATGGCGTGAGAGATATTTCAAAAAAATTACATTTGCGTAATATTTGAAAAAACAAAAGAATACACGAAAATTAACTTTACGTCATATTAAATAGTACAATTAACACTATCCAATGGAGAAATTTGAAAAAAATTGCAGCAATTTTTGAGAAAATGGCCTTTGAGCGTTTCTGAAAATTCGGAATTCTGAGTTCATTTTTACAGAAAATTGTTGAGTTTTCGAGAAACTTTATTTGACATTCTATAAAGCACATGTACTCATAAATCTAATAGTGTGAAGAAATCGCTTCTACATCCGTAAGCGCTATGAAGTTCGGTATAGTGAGGAGTTTCAAACGGTTCTTAATGGTGACCAGATAATTCTCTAGCGCAGACGAAGCCACCACAGGCCAGCCGCGATAACCTCGGACTCCACATGTTTCAAGGGCGGGGAGAGGGGAGGATGCACTTCTTGACGGTCGGTAGGCACCGCAAAATATTGCGGTGAACAGTTCTTCTCTGACCGTTTGTAAGTTACGCTTCTCTCAAGTTTTTGTGAAATTAGTGTGTTAATGATTCAGAAGTTAGTGGTTTGTGTAATTGTCTTATAGAACAATTATTAAGGACGGAATTTCATAGTATTGGTATTTTAGAAAAGTTCAAAATAAAAGGCAACTGTAGAAGTAGTTTCCGTAAAGTGCGGTATACTTAAAATAATATTCAAGATTCGTCACTGCTCAGCACACCTGCCCCTTCCAGAAATGCGTCCCCTGGCCACATCTTATAATACTCTTTGCATATGGCGGTCACCGGCGTTGACCTCATTAGTGATGGCAAATTTTATCAAACATAGATACAGCGATGTCTCGATACATCACCAAAAGGTTTTCGATGTCGATGAAAACATCGACAGAAACATCGATTTTTTAAATATGATAAAACAGATGGTATTTACCAATCCTGTTTCCATAACCATCCTGACCACCCTGAGTGGCATACTTAAATTGAAATATCGGTAAATTTTGTTGATTGGTCACGTATAAGTAATATGTTAATAATAATGTTTATCGAAAGTAAAAAAGGAAATAAAAAATGAAGGACATCGTGTTTTGCAATTATTCCGTTTATTCACTTTCATTCATGAGTCATCGAAGTAAAACGTCCTGTATCTAATACACATAATACGTAATATATTAGTTTAAAGTATATTCTGCCTTAAATCGTTCTAATTCTGTCTAATTAATTTTAAATTCTTTCTAATTCTGTCAGCCTTCATGCAGCTCGTTGCGTGTATTTTGCAAATGTACATTCCCGCCTGAGATATGGCATAATATTCTGGGGAAGCTCATCCTTTAGTTCCCAGACATTTAGATTGCAAAAGAAAATTATCCGAATAATGAAAAAATCCCATCCACGTGATCCGTGCAAGCCTCTTTTCATTGAGCTTGGAATCTTACCATTGCCTTGCCTATTTATTTATGAGTCTGTAGTATTTGTCAAAACTGACTTACTTAACAGTGGGAACTTATTTTCATGTAATACTGATATTTATAGTTACAACACTCGACGCAGAAATCATGTCCATCAAGTGTCAGTATCAACAGCTCACTACAAGAAATCCACATACAATACATGTACGCTACTTTACAATGCATTGCCAGATGAAATTAAACAATTAAAATTGGTACACAAATTTAAATTAAAAGTAAAATCTTTTCTGCTGCAAAACAGTTTCTATACAATTAGAGACCAATCGCCAAAAAGAAACATAATGTTTACTTTAACAAAAACAAGATATTGTATAATGAATCAGTTTACATTTGCATTGTATAATTTTAAAAAAAGACTCAATATGCCTGTAACAAATAATGTACTTCCGGGTCAATGACCCCCATCTCGATCAGGTTTTTGTCCAGTTTCCCTGATCCATTGAGCAAATGCTGAGATGGCCCCTTGATTTGCTTCTGGACGTAAATGTAGCTTCACTATGCGCACGTTTTGTTGAACTTTCCTTTGCTTGTAGTGGTAGTAGAGCTTAGGGTGAGTTTCTATTTTGTAACAATATAGAAAAATCAAGTCTGTTCGTTTCTTTACCGTTAAAAATAAGTTTTCTATAATTTGGCAACGAAAATATCTAGTTTTTGAAATGTTAATCTCTCGCTTTTTTAAATTTGTTATTATTATTATTATTTATCTTTCAACTATTAATAGTTAAATTGTTGCGAAGGGATTCTGAAACTCAAGAAAGCGTGCGCAGATGATTTTCTCCCCCATACGTCACATACAGTTTTTGACTAAATAAAGTAAATAAATAAAAAATAAATAAATAAATAAATCATTCCGTCGCCTTCATTTTCTAATCAATATCGCAAACATAGAGAGTTCAAAATGCAGTTTAACGATATTACCATCTGCAAAATTATCGAAAAAATAGTATAAATCTGTTTTTAAAACTTCGATGCTTCTGAAAAAATATATCGATCTGAACAAAATATCGACAACAAAACATCGATGTTAATATGTCGATGTTTCTGGTGGGAAAAAGTGAAATATGGAAAATATGTTTCTGGTGGTTTAAAAACATCGATGTTTTTTGCCATCCCTAATCCTGCCTCGTCACTCTCGAACGTGGTCTCCGCTGCCAAGATCGTGCCCGGAACCAGCGCGCAAAGATTCCGTACCATACTCTGCGAGACACATTCATACACTTCCTTTTGACGAACGATTTCGGAGTTTTAGCGTATGCGCACATGCACTCCTTTGCTCTCCCGACCTGGTACTATCGACCCAGAAGTGTACATTACACGCCACCTGCATACAGAATGTCCTGTCTTGCTCGCACCGAAATGAAAACACATAAAGGCCACCGACGACGAAGGCAAACAACGACGTCACAAAATATTTTACAATTCGACAAGTTAGATTAGGAGGTACACAATTATTTTAATTGCTCACGTATAAGGCTTCCACGTACACTCGTGTAAATATATTTCGCAAAAGGCGATTTCGCAGATCTGCCTTTCATTACGCCTTACTGCGTTCGAAAACTTAAAAGTGTTCGGAAATTAGAAGAGTTTTTGTCGCCGTTTACGCGGCGAGGCAGTGGCGTGCGGTGACAATTTTAGTCGGAGAAGCACCTGTGAAGTTCAAAGTATAAAAAACGTTAAACAGTTAAAAATGATATAAATTTTTACAAAATGTGAATATGAACCCGGGAAAGATCGCGTCTTGCAAACGAACGTAACTGGTCGCCTAGAGAAAACGGACCCAAGGGAAAATTTCGTTGCGTAAATGCTTTCTAACATCATAAACAAATATAATTCGGTATATATGTGACTTACATTCTTAACCTATTTTATCGAGTACTTTGTTATTTAAAATTATAAATATAAATTTATAAAAACCATCAGTGCATTAAAGAATATTTTTTTCTTTCATAAAATGGAAAATAAGGGCATACACTTTCATATACGGCGAATGTTGATTTGAAAATGTATGTATACAGTTCAGTAATAATGTTTTTCACTATCTTTACAAACAATGGATGTGATGTGCATTCTATTGATTTCTTGCACTCTTCACATTCTCTGGATTCTTTACTGTTTAAATTCCTCTGACAAATTTAATGTCTTGTTAGTTCTCTTTCCTACAACTTGTATTTCTTGTTTTTGCTCTGAATGCAATTATTGTTCTATTTCAGGTATCAACTCTCGCGGCAATCGTGGTAGAATTTATCCCATCTTAGGGCGAATACGATCCAAACTTACGTTTGCAATTCTCGTGTACGGTGATTCCTCGAAATATCAGTAATGTTTTATCCTCCTGACAGTTGATCGTGCCTGTGGCATAGACTAAAGAGGTACATCTTTACTCTATGCCTGTGGTCCGATTAAAATAAGAACCGACTTGAGGGCGGGTTGTGGTGGGGAGCGGCGTTGCCACGCCGGGGGGGGGCTGAGCACGTGCTAGAGCGGCTGGAGGCGGAGCGGCGAGGACCGCCCGATCGCGGTGACAGAAACACAAGCGGTACTTACAGTGGGTGGATGACTGTATGTTTCGTCGTCACAACTGCAGTTTTCGTCTTATATCAAATGCTGCTGTCCACTTCGCGAAGCACATTAATTTACCCCGAGACGTTTTCTAACATTGCAAACACAAGATTTTCTACTAGATTTACACTATTTACACAGTTTTAATTGTCAAACAAATTACTGTTATAAAGGAAATACTCCACTTATTTCAGAGTCACTTCCCTCTGATGATTGTCTGGAAGGGATGGAACTCGAATATTGAAGAGAAATAATTTCTTCAAAATTTTGTCCCCAATTCCTTCGTCTTCCCTTGCCTTCGAAATTACCTTTTTTATTTGACCTCGCTCATTGCGCCATTGTTCTGCTGTTGTCCTCTCCACAGCCTCGTTCTTGAGCTTTTACACCTCAGATAACGTACATTTTTCTTTCTTCTCTGTCTCGTATCCTTTTATTTGCGTCCAAATTTTCTCAATGACATTAAAGTGACAGCACTACTCATGATACCACTACTCAAAACAACAACAAAAAGGCCGAAAGCACAAGAGATTTTTTTCTTCAGTGTCGCTTCTCTTCACTGACCAGCAACTAGAAGTTGCGAAGCGTACAAAAGTTGACAGGAGAGGGACCAGAAGGGCCACCCTAAATCTGTCATCGTGCCTCCCCTCTGGTTCCCTGCCTAGTTTCCACTTTCCTCGCTAGATGCCATGACTACTGCGCGGAATGAGTTTGCCAGTGCATTTCCTTCCCACAAGGGAGAACTGCAGAAGGGAACACAAAGAATTATTTTTAGGACACTTTCTTTAACTTAAGATAAATGTTCTCGATATTATTATGCACTTTATACTTACATTGTATTATGATGTAAGTTCGCGCGTATATCAAACACTCTCAAAAGGCCAAAATTCTTTCGAACTTGAAATAGCTACCAGCCGATCACAACGGAACGTATTAGAAAACTCATTCTCGCGCACTCACGAACCGAGCCGATTTGCCACGACACATGACGAAGTGGAATGCCTACCCCTCTCCAAGAACAAAACTTCGCTGACGTCACGAGACGAAACTACACACAGTTTTGAAGACATCGATTGTTACGGTTCAACTACTGGGACTTAGCTCAGAATCTTAGATTGAGTAAACGTTTGGCTCTGGCCATAAGCAACGAATATTTTAAATATCGAAACGATTTTTTCTGTTTTGCTCAGGGGAATGACTCATTCCCTTCATTCCATGGAATGCACGCCACTGCGGCAAGAAAATGCTTGTCTATTCTTTTACTGCCGTCCGTACCTCCAGTCCTACAGTCATCGCTGTAGCGACAAGCGTGTGGATTCTGTAAGCTCGCGATTATATATTAATATACATTATATATTAATATTAAGGGGTTTAGAACTACCTAAACCTAAACGTAAGAAAGAATTTCAGGGCTGAAAATTATGACTGCAAACTTTCATTTTTATAGCCTTCTATGAAAGAGATTTCGCACTAGAAACAAGATATGGTGTCAAATTTAACACGTCCACCACTGGTCGCGCGACTATATCAGAAATACTTGGTGTTTAAATTTCCTTATGTTTTGGTTGTTCAGAACCATTTTTTAAAACTTTTTATTCTACATGGTTCACAAATGGGGGCTATTTTTTCTTTCTTACTCTAACTTCGTAAAAAGAAAAAGTATTGCAATAGTGCACAGGAAAACGGCGAAATTTCGACAGAAAAACCCTTATTGCCGGTCCCTAGTAACGAAAAATTGGATAAATCTTTTTCTTGTATATAGTAAATTACTTCCTCTAACACGATGTGTAGTTAGAATCCATGTTTTGGGGGACCTTGATACGGAAAAACCGATTGATGGCAAAACGTCTGTCAGTCGGTGGTTAATGGAAACACATAAACCGTTCAGCCGATTTTCTCAGAAATTGATATTCCTAGTTCGATTTAAATGAACTCGTGTCCCTCTGAGTTTTAAATGGATATTTTAGTTTTTGAGTGTATTTTACATGAAGTCGCAACAACATATTCAATATATTCTTAGAAATGGCTCCAAATTGTTTTATTCAGCTTTGAACTCGTACAGTGTAAAGAACGATTAAAATAATGGTGCAGATCTAATTTTTATTTGAAATTATTTGAAACATATTGAACATCTGCAATTTTAAAAAAGTTAGGGATTTCAATGAAACTGAGGCCTACCCCAGTGTTTTAAGGGTCATTTACGCTATACAAAATGAAAATTTGGTAAAAAAAATTGGAGCCATTTCGAGAAAATGTTGTTGAGGCTTAATGTAAAGTACCCCCTAAAAACCAAAATATCCGCCTCAAACTCGCAGGGCCTTGAGTTCGTTTAGATCGACCGTGGAATGTTAATTTTGGAGAAAATCGTCTGAACGGTTTAGAAGACGTTAGTGTTGACCGCGGGCAAACAAACGGACGAACAGAGAGACGAATGAACAGAAGGTTATTGAGAAAATGTTTTTTTTATTATTAAAATTCTTGTCCGCCCAATCAAAAATGAGACTAGTTTGTCCACAATTGCGTCTGGGACAGTTGATTGTTGCAACTTCTGGAGACTCCCAAACAAAATTGTTTTAAATTTATTTCTTAGTTTGTACTTGGTATAAGTTATAATAAGCCTGATGATGGGCAAAATAGAGACTATAAACGTCGCGTTGTTGAAATGTTAATAAATGGATATTAAATACAGTATTTTTATTCAAGAATCTGTTCGTCGGATCAATGGTAAAAAAATATTTCCCTGTTATATGTAGTTGTTTTTTTATAAAATTCGCTTTAACTTCAAGCAGATATTATGCGAACACTACTCATATTTTCAAAAAAATTGCACATGACGTTGTTTCAACGTGACTTGAAGAACACACTTTATTAAAGAAAAAAATATGTCCTTAGTCTTGTAGTGGTAGAAAGTTGCCGAAACAAATTTTGAACATTAGAAAAATCAGGAATTTCAACGAAAACAACAGCTGGGCTATTATATTAGGCGTCCTTTACGCTATCCGAGTAAAAAAATAAATTTAAAAAATGCACCTTTTTGAGTAAATTTTTAAAATGTATTGAGACGTTATGTAAAGTACTCCTTCCTAAATCAAAATATCCCATTCAAAAGTCGGATAGATCCTCAAAATCGATCCGAGAATATCAGTTTCGAAAATAATCAACTGAATGGTTTCGGCGTTGACTGTGGTCAACTGTCTGTGGACAGACAAACGTTTTGCTGTCAATCGATTTTTCGGTATCAAGGACCCACAAAACATGAATTCCGACTACTTAACCTGTTAGGGAAACTTATTTACTGCATATAGAACGAGATTTATCCACCTGACAATAAAGTCTTTCTGTCAAAAAATCGCCGTTTCCCGACGTACGATTACAGTACATTCTCTTCTTACGAAGTACCGTAAGGTGAGAAAGTAAAACTGCATACTGTTGGGAACAAGTGGTGATAAGGAGTAATCATATTCTTTTCCTGACATTTTCAACTCAAATCTACTTTGCTTTAAAATAATAAATATTAATTTAATATAAATAAATATAAAAGCTTTGATCTAGCTAAACTACAAAATAATATTACTCCAAAATTGAAATTACTTAATAAATATTGGCCACCGTACAAACTCCACTTCGCAAACTATGTTTATAAGAATTTTATATTCTATCATATTAAAGGATGATTCTTCTTTTCCTTCCCATCAAAGTTAAGATCATGTGTCGTATTCTAGCGCCCAATTTATTTTCTCGCCTTTTTAGTAATGTTTATCGCCTCCTTACGCAATAAAGAGAAAGTATTGTAATGCTGCGGATGAAATTGACAATTTTTCGTTGAAATACTCGTATTGTGAGGCCCTATTCTCGAAAAGTGGATAAATCTTTTTCCTATTTATGTATTTGGCATTTTGGATCAATCGGCTGACTTTATGCCGTCCAGCTAACGGTGTCCTCCAAGCCTGGGGCCTCGTTTAATTCCGTATCTCGGGGATAAGAGAGACATGCGGATGACCTATTCCCCACACCGTAACTAGCAAACTCCGCATGTCTGAGCTTTTCTTCGACACACAGAAATTGAGATGATATTAAAGAATAGTTACAATTCTTTTTTGCCCCGACCGGAAATCCCGGATCACACTGCACAGTCCATGAGCCATCATAGAGCCGCTATTGTTTTTATACATAAGAGTAAATCACTTCTTCCAACACGTGTATTCTGATTTCACGTTTTGTACGTTCTTGATGCCGAAAACTTGATTGGCGGAAACGTCTGTCCCTCCATCCATCTGTCTTTGGTCAACTCAAGCGCCTAAACACTTCATTTTCTCAAAAAATCGACATTTTCCAATTGATCTGGAGGAACTTAAAGCTCTACGAGTTTGAAACGGATTTTATGATTTTGGGGATTACATTACATGAAGATTCAAACACTAAACATTTTTCTCAAAGAGAGATCCAAACTTTTGATTAAACGTATTTCTCGAATGTCTGTCAATGAATGAATGAATCAAACAATCAATCAATTAATTAATGATGCCTTATTTTTTGCGGCGGGATTCAGGTCTCCACCTGACGCCCCGAATTGGATAACGTTTAAAATGCATAGAAAAATGGCCCAGGTCTCAATGTCGTTTAAATCTCTAAATTTTCGAAAATTTCAAAAATTGAAAATTTCTTCGGCATCTTCCTACAAATACCATATTGAAGATAGAGATTTTTACTTTCTCGCGTACTGCTTACGCAGTATATAAAACATATAGTTAAAGCAGCCAGAAATACAGTGATTTTCGATAGAAAAACGTCCATTGTCGGACCGGTAACAATAACGTTTACAACTCGTGTTTCTATATACTTAGTAAAATACTTCCTCCGACACGTTGTGTTGTCAGAATACATGTTTTGTGGGTCCTTATGGCCGAAAAATGGATAGATGTCAAAACCTCTTTCTGTCCGTCCGCTCGTCCGTCTGAGATCAACGCTAGCGCTAAACCGTTCAGGCGATTATCTCAAAAATTGATATTCCTCGATTTATCTGAACGTACACGAGATTCTGTGAGATTGGTAAATGATATTTTGATTTTTGGGAGTATTTTACATGAAGCCACAAAATTTTCCAAGTTTTCTCAAGAATGAGTCCAAATTTTTTTATTAAACTTTGTCTTCGTATAATGTAAAAATTCTTTAAAATGGCAATAGGTCACATTTTATTTGAAATCTATGATTTTTCGAAAATTTCAAATATTCAGAAGTTTTTTCGGCGTCTTTCCGCAAGTACAATATTTAAGCTAGAGATTTTTTCTCAGTGAAATCTGTTGTTGAATTGAATGTTGAATGATCATCAATCAACATCACTGAGGTCGGTGATAGAGCGGTAACGTGCTTGGCGTGTCCTCACTAAGGGCCTGAATTCGAATCTCGGTGCGGAGAATAAGTTTTGTGGATTGGAAACGCTGTAGGAAAAAAATCATGTAATATTATAATATTGCGTAGCTGTTAGAAATAATGTGAGAAAGTATATCATGTCCTTTCTTCTTTCTGTCCTATCGTTCATAACTATAATAGTCGATTCATTGAAATTCATGTTACAGTTGACTCCGATTACAGTGAACTCGGATATAGTGAACCCTCGGTTGTAGCGAACTTAAGTCGCTGGTCCAGTTTCACTTACATTACAAATAAGCATAAGAATATTCGGTTACAGTAAACCTGAACCTCGGCCATAGTGAACGTGGGAAATACAACGTCCAGGAAACGTACAGGAAATTAATTCCCTCCTGGAAAATAATATATCGCTTCAGAGCCACTCATTCCAACACTAGGCAGCTTGAAAAAAAGATCGTCGGCCAAAGGTCATATTCGAAGATGTCTCTTCTGAGGTGAAGGTAGCGGAGCTGGAATGGGGACCTTACTAATGACTAGACATCGGATGTTTAGGCACTAAAAAATCTTCTTTTAGGCGCCAAAAAGGCACTAAAAATGTCAAGAATAAGGAGAAAAAGTCACTGTCATAAATTACACAATAAAATAAAAAATTGTAATTTTTGTCTTCATTATTTTGTAAACTTAAATCCACAAAACAATTACGTACATTTGAATGTAAAACTAGATATACATTTTTACTACTCTTCTACATTTTATTCTTAATCGTTTTCATTGCAATAGATTACCACTAACTTTCCAAGGATCACAATTTCAAATTTGCGACGACTGGGAGACAAAATCAATTTGTATGCGGAGAAAGCTCTCTCAACACCTACTGATGTGACTGGCATTTTAGAAGTCCAGCATTACCAACACTGAAACCTGGCAATTTTCATTTATCTCCACTTAAAATTTCGTTGCCCTCGGTTTATTGTCAATCGACCGTGTTCCCAGAATATGACTGGTATTTATGAAATAGGAAAATGGAGAAATATCTGTTAGTGTATAACTTTAGGAATTCTCTGTTTTAAAAAACATTGACGTGAATTGAAAATTTCATAATGAATGGTCTCGTTGGACCGATTTTCTGTTATCTTAGCATTGTGTGTAAAAATAAAAAAGCAAAGGCAAAAAAGTCCAATAATCATAAAAATAGTATTTTTGCAAAAAAAAGGCATTTATGCAAAAAAAAAAAAAAGAAAGAAGCAAAAATAAGCATTATAAAACTTCGTCATATTCCATCATTTATCATGATTAGTGCACGTATATTAACAGCCGTAAAATATATTCGCTAGAATAAAATTGGCATTTCTCTAAACATCCGATGTTTACTGATGATCTTACGCCACGCAGTTGCTCTGCGGAAACAAAGGCGTGGTTCTGCGTGGACTACAAATAGGCAGCGGCGAGGCGCGATCCAGTTTCAATCTTGGTGATACTTGACATTCCGTGGGATAAAGCGCGTTGAGTTCTAAGAAGGCAACAGGAAGCACGCGACTGCCAGAGCCTCACGATATCCGTCGTGCCGCGCGATAAAGCGATTAGTTTCATTAGCCGCTTGCGCCGTGCCGCTACCGAAAGCATCTCGTATGTTATTAGGAGAGTAAAAGGCGTAGGCGTAAATATGTTATTAGGAGAGTAATCTTGCTCAAAAAATCAACGAAGACCTTCACAGTCTGTCCTCTTGGTCATCATCATTGGGGCTACTGCTTAACCCCAATAAATCTCAGTGTCTTCTAATCGGCTCCAGAAACTCCTTAAAAAAGTTATCAATCTCCGCTCTCCCTGACATTTGCATAAATGGAACTCCCCTACCGTGCTGTAAAGACGTGAGAAATTTAGGTGTGTATATGGATAATACTCTTAACTGGAATGAACAAATTGATAAAATATGTCAAAAAGTTTTCGCGTCCCTGCATGTTCTGAAACGCATACGTACATTTTTGCCTATAAAAACTCGTCAGACCCTCGTAACATCCCTTCTTATGCCTCATTTTGATTACTGCGATTTCCTACTAACTGACATAAATCTAAAACAGCAACGTAAGATACAAGTAGCTCAAAATGCATGTATTCGTTTTATTTTCGACCTTCAAAAATACGATCATATTTCAACCTTTTATGCCCATTCTAAAATCCTTACCGTTGATAAAAGACGTTTACTTCACTGCATTCTCCTCCTTTACAAGATTTTAAACAGTACACATCATACCATCCTATCACAACGATTTCAGGTTATGAAGCTACATCGTGCCCGAGCGTCACGCCTTATTTGTATTCCGCATCACAATACCACTGCGTTTAGCAAATCATTCACTGTCACTGCCATCCGTGCTTGAAACAATCTCCCCTCTACTATAAAAAATTGCAGTACATTTCACAAGTTTAAAAAAGAAGTCACTAACTGGATCCATGAAAATAATACATAACAATAGTCCCACTGCTCGCTTGCCAAAAATTAGAACTGGGTGGACGCCGCACTACGTCAGCACTGTGATGTATCTCATATTTTTTCCTATCCCACCTATCGTACAAAGTTCTACCCCATTTCTTAAATAAATACTTCCATGTCATCCTTAACGTCGTCTCATATCTCTCTCTCTTTCTTTCTCTCTCCCTCCCCCTCCCTATCTCTCTCCCCCTCTCTATTTCTCTCTACGAATAGCGAAAATCCTCTCTCTTTCTTTTTGTGTTCTTGTTCTCTCTTAGTTTTCATCCAAGGTTACTTTATTCTCCCTTCCCTCCAATTTTCATACTATTATCTAACTATTTAGCTTTATAAAGTAAACTAATCTTTTAGCACACAAAAATATCATTCCTCCTCCTATCTACTTTTACATTTATCATAATACTAAAAAATGACAAACCCATAACCTAGCTACCTGTATGTCTCTATAATCTACTCGTACACTCTTTCAATCATTTTTAAATAACATATGGAGCACAAACCTTCATCTCATACGTCACTTTTATTGCAGTACGCAGATGTATGCGTACCTTTGTTGTCTGATTATGCATGAGTATTTGCTCATATTTGTATGTATTCAAAATATTATAATGATATGCTTTTAATTTTGTCTACATGTGTTTCACTAATTTGCAATATTTCTGTTCCAGTTCTTCATCTCTTACAAACTGCGCCGTACATTTAGACATAATATTAAATTCAAAATATTTTAGTTTTTTTTCTTTCTTTGTATTTTGTGTGCACTGAAATTGTTTACTTGTATTGTGTCTTGGCCTTAAGCGGCCATCCTGATTGAGGTTTACCTGGGTTTACTCAATCGCTTAAGGCGCATGCCGGGATGGTCCCTTGCTTGCAGTCCCAGGAATAAAGGGAGAATAAATCGCTGGCTTACGGGTGAGAGATGTTGGGTCGGGTTTTCGGGTCTTGGGAATACTCTAAACGGTAAAAATTTCCTAAATTCTTAAAATTTTCCAATTTGCTAGTTTGTGAAATATTTTAATTGTTAACATTTCCTAAAAATAAATTGATTATATCCACATTTTTAATTTTTTTAACTTTATTTAAGAACCAAATAGTTTTACGACACTTTATAATATAATAATAATTATTATGGTTAATATTACGAAATATACGCAAAATCATTTACCATTATTTCTCAATGCTTTCAGTTTCTCTCAAGGCTTGAACTCTTGACTTGATGCATAGAGTAAAGATGCACCTCTTTAGTCTATGCTTTATGTGTCTTCGCTTGTATGCTGACGAGATTCCCTCCCTTTCTAGTTTTTCTAGGGGTAATTCAAAAATACGTACGCAATTATAGCTTCTTCAAAACCTCAATGAACCAATTAACAGAACATTTCACTGATTCTTTTTCTCCTTTTCTTTCTTTTTTTCTTTCCTTTCTCTCTACCGTTCCATTCATCCCGATTTCTTATCAAGCTCGTCCTCCCTCGCTTTCACTCCTGTCATCCATGTGAAAATCATCCAAATTGCGTGCGTATTTTTCATTGAATGGCTTCCTTTATTATGTACTATTGTAATATAAATTCTGAAAGTGGTCAGGCGGAAGAGCAGGCTAAATGGCCTGAGCCTCGCCACCAATAAAGACTATTTATTTATTTATTTATTTATTTATTTATTTATTTATTTATTTATTTATTTATTTATTTATTTATTTATTTATTTATTTATTTATTTATTTATTTATTTATTTGTTTATTTATTTATTTATTTATTTATTTATTTATTTATTTATTTTTATTACATTTATTTATTTATTTATTTATTTATTTATTTATTTATTTATTTATTTATTTATTTATTTATTTGTTTATTTATTTATTTATTTATTTATTTATTTATTTATTTATTTATTTATTTATTTATTTATTTATTTATTTATTTATTTATTTATTTATTTATTTATTTATTTATTTATTTATTTATTTATTTATTTATTTATTAAGGGCCTTCGGAGAGTGGGAGGATGTTCCCAAGGGTGTTGAAGGGTGTCCAGATTGCATTACGATTCTTAGATCCAGAAGACAATGAAGAATCAAGAATGGAGAGAGCACAAACTCTGGAGAAGGATCTAGAGAAATTACTAATGAAAAAGTACGAAGCCAACAATTGAAATTAATTGATTTTTTAAGGACAAATAAAGATATTTGAATTTTCAGTTCGTGCTGTTAATGAATTTTGCTCCATCTATATATTAATAAAGTAAATAGTTATGGAGAAATTCTATTTAATTTTGACATCATCGGATATAGTGAACCTGGGATGTAGTGAACCAAAAAATGTTAGTAACCGGAGTCGACTGTATAACCATTTTGCGAACGTTTTGCTCTCTCGACTAACAACGTGCTTACGTAGTAAAGAGAAAGTATAATGCTGTGGCAGATATCGCATTTTTTCAGTAAGTGCGTCTCTGTTGTCTGCACCTCGTAAGTGCGTCTCTGTTGTCGAAAAAGAGGATACATATTGTTTTGAATTGCTAAATACATACGCATTCAAAATACATCAAATACTCAAAATACAGTAGATACAATACTTTTGTATTATAACATTTTTATTTCAACAAGACATTGTAATTGTCAATTACAATAAATTACTAATTGACAGTCATAAATTTTCTGAACAATAACTAAAAACTTTCGAATATAAAATATTTTCACTTATACTTTCACACCAAATAAAAAATTATATCAAAAATATATCTAACTCAAATAAACGGAATTTTCATTTAAGACAACTAGTTTTTCAAACATATCTTGAGACAGTAAACCTCCATTTGGCGTTTGTATAAAACCCGCCAATGAAAACAGTTGTTGAACTGGCGCTGATGAACATAAATTAGTTATGCCAGGAATATTTTTTTTTTATTGTCCGATAATTGATTTATATTTATCATTTAAAAATGAAGAGAACTGAAGTGCAACTGCTGAAAGGAGCCTTTATTTTTATTTCAATGAGGTCCATTCACTAGCAGAATAAATAAAATAAAAAAGAACAACTATACTCGTTATCTTCGTGATTTGAATTTAAAGTATTTTAAGTATTTATTTTCTTAAATACTACATCTACTTTATGTTTTTAAATACACCTCTAACATATATGTCCAAAAATCTCAAAAATACAGTTTTTCAAATACAAAATGTATTTAAAATACTATTTCAAATACAAGTATTTAAATAATGTCCAACCCTGGAAATACATTACTTCCTCTCTTGTGTAGTCAGAATCCATGTTCTGTGAGTCCGTAATACTGAATAATCAACGCAAAACGTCTGCCTGACAGATAGTTTGGGGTGACCTTTCGTTGATTCCGGGCGCGCTGTTGATTGATTAGATCCCGGACGCGTTAACTTCTAAGGTCATTAGTCCCATAAGTGTAATGCATGTTTTTCGCGGGGGGTAATCTCTGCTAAATGGCGAGATACGGTTCCTACCTACGTCAGTTTGCGGGCATTTACCCCAACCACATATCTTCCAACAATGTGGCACTGTCTCAGCTGAGACAAGCCCTAAGTTCCCAACTGGTCTCTCGACAAGTGTGGTAGTGTAATGCATGTGAGTGTGTATGTAAGTAAGGGGTATGGAAGATGAAGGAAAAATCGCGCGCGGCCCGTTTGTTAGTATTTTTTTATTTTGGTACTGCTCCGGCATAGTCCTGGTGACCGAAGTAACCACGGAAAACTCCCGATCAGAGCAACCGGCCGTTAGAATTCTCCTCTTGACTACGGCTGAGCTCGTCGTAGCTATCTAGCTATCCTGCCATCCTCGAAAATCCTTCCATCGTCGGAATTCGAATCCTAGGACCTCCCGGTCAGATACACTGTAGTGACATCAGTTGATGTCCTGGGACACCTTTGCCGGATTCTGTGTTCGTCCGTCCGTCCACAGAATTCTAGCACGTCATACACAGTTTTTAACTGTTTTTGACATTAAATAAATAAAATTATAAATAAATAAATAAATAAATGAATAAATAAATAAATAAATAAATAAATAAATAAATAAATAAATAAATAAATAAATAAATAAATAAATAAATAAATAAATAAATAAATAAACAAATAAACAAATAAACAAATAAACAAATAAATAAATAAATAAATAAATAAATAAATAAATAAATAAATAAATAAATAAATAAATAAATAAATAAATAAATAAATAAATAAATAAATAAATAAATAAATAAATAAATAAATAAATAAATAAATAAATAATATAATCTGTGCTCAACATTTATACATCTGAGGTAGCGCCGTTCAGATGATTTTCTACCAAAATTTGAAATCCGTGATCGATCTGTATAAAAAAAATTCGAGGCCTGTGAGATTGAAACGGATATTTGTTTTTTGAGTGAATTTACATGAAGCCTGTACTACATTTTCAAGAATATCTCAAAAATGGCTCTAACAATTTGGTTAAACATTTTCCTGGAAAGCGTAAAGGATTCTCAAAAATGGCGTTGGTTTAATTCTCTTTGATATCTCTGAATTTTCAAAAATTCCAAAAATTCAATTGTTTTCGGCAAAGGAACGGAAAAAAAATAACATTGCAAAAGTCCAATATAGATGATAGATGTGTATTTCTGAATTGGAATCTGTTCTAATAAATAGATATTTGAAGATGGTCTTATAGAATTTTGGGGGAAAACAAGCTGTTTTCGAGTAATTCTTGTTTGAACTTGATATGATTTTTTTTTTTAATCTCAATAAAGTTTCCAATTTTAAATATGTTCCCCTTTAATCGAACAAATGACGCTGAAAAAAGGCGCAGGTCCCATTTTCGATGAACTGTGTATTTCGAAAATTGCAAACTAAAATGTTGCATTTTTTGAAATAAATGGAATGCACATCAAATTTCGGAATATGGCACTTCACTAGCATTTAGTACGCTTTTCAATATAGTTGTGTAGTGCTTTGTTGAATGACTGTTGCTAGCTTTATATCGCTGTTTGGCACACTATATGTATCTTTGGTATGAGACACGGTCTTTATCATGTAATGAACCGTTACATCATTATATGAGCACTCTGAGCAGTTATGAACCAAGAAGGTTAAATGGTGGTTTATAGCACTCTTGGTATGAGCTAATTTCTATAGTGTTTTTCCAAGTCACCGTTAGATGTCAGGCAGTTCGAGATAGACATCCAAGGAATTTGTTGGAGAATATCCCGTCAGATAGCGTACTGGAATATATTTTTGTTTGAAGTTTTCCTCTAAAATGTGATGATCAACAATTTTGTGAAATAAGAATTTTTCCAATGTGTCTCTGCCTGCATCACTTCGAGGGTTCGTATTTTAAATTTGGTATAAAATGTCAATATAACATTGAAATGCAGTTTCCAATGATGTCAAGTCTTATGTACGCGTAAGTTCAGGTTAAGTGCAAACGTCATTCCTCGAATGTTGGCATTGTTGTATCAGCTGATTCAAGTGTACTGAATTTTGTTTTTCCTGAGATTCGGATCAAAATATTAAGGTATATGTAGTCAGAAAATACAAAAAAATTACGCGTGTGAAATTGTTATCGGACAAATTTGGCGATTTTTATACGGACGGTGATGTGGTCTCTGTATGAAAAAGATTTATTGTAATTTGTATGGCCTCCGCATTAATGGTAATTATATGGTGTAACAGATACTCTAGGTGACCTCTTTTGTATAATGTTTTTAAATTATGAAATGAAAGATGTCATTCAGTATATTTGAGGTTGTGTCTCGGCATTTACTACCAGTTCACTGACATCTGACTCTTGTGTATGTTTCAGATATTTCATGTAAAAAACAAGTATGAGTTGGTTTGATGCTTCAGGATTCGCAAATTTGGCCAAATCTGCATTAAAAGAAGCTCAAAAAACCATTGACAAAGCTTTAGATATCAAAGATGAAGACCCTAATTCTTCCAACCTTAGCAAAGGCAATACCCCAACAAATACAGATACAGATGCTGAAGCTGACAGCTTCTTTGCATCTTGGGGATTGAAATCAAGTGGAGGTAAAGATACTCCTGGTTCTACCAAAGAATCACCTATGTCTCCAATTCCTGTTACGGATTCCTGCAAGGGTTCTCCGAAAAGCAATAAATTGACAATGAGCTCTAGCCTATGGGGATCTTTCACTGGTTCATTTTTTGATAATCCACGGACGTCAAGTATTGAAGGTAAGTGGGTCAATATAATTTTTTTCCACTTTCAAGCTCAATATTGTTTGTGAACGAATGTTTGCTTCCGAGGAAATGAAATATTTAGGGCTTTTAGCTATCAGATAGATGTTGCTACTTTCCATACCAAGACACATTATTAATAGGACTTCTGTGTTACTCTTTTGACATGAAAATGAATTTGCTGGAAAACCATTTTTATTTTATATGATGTATGTTCTGTAAGGACAGTACAAGTTTCACTTTTTTTGTAAGTTTTGTTTCAAAACCAAAATTATTAACTTCTGGACGAAATTAAACAAATTTTTACCAACAAATTTATCATTTGAAATCAATTTAATAAATTTATCATGACTTGCCATCAAATAATTTAACAAGTATTTTTGCAGAAAAAACATTACTAACATTACTATTTACTAAAGTAAAATGAGATATGTTTGTATGCGATTGTTGATTCATGTTCTTTATATTGACCTTTTCCTGTAATGCTAGCTTCTTTTCCATCTGTTTGTAGCTTAATTGAAGGACAAAAATGAGCAAACATTTGATATTATGTTATTATTGAAATGTGATCCTCTTGATTTATTTTCAGCATTGAGACTAACTTTATCCAAAATTGCAACTGATTACTTTGTGCCTTTTGAGTCACAAATTAATTTAACAAATTATGTGTTGTGTTGTATTTGCTTCAATTTCATAAAATATTTTCAGAATCCTGTTTCACTTTTGACAAAATTTATTTTATGAGAATTTGAGATTTAATATAAATACCATTATTTCTGTTTAAATAAGTGCTTAATTGTACTGCTAATTTTCTAAAAGTTTTTTATTGGAATAATGAAATTCACAGATGAAGTTAAGAAATTATTTAATTTTATTTTCTAGATGCTGAGGTTGCTCCAGCTTCACAGGTATCAGATGATGCTGAAGGAGATCCTGTTTCTCAGCAACCTCAAAAAGTGACCATATTTCCATCATATCAAGACAGTGAAACCATGCCTGGTGACACTGTTTCTAAAGGGTCTTGGGAAGGAGAGGGACACAGCTCACTTGACACAGAAGTGACATTATGTGATGATACTAGTGAAGCAGGTGCTGAACATTTTAGTACAAGTAAGTTGGTGGTAGAAAGTGAAGACAGTGTAGGAATGCAGCGAAGACTTTCAATTTGTGACACAGAGGAAGAAAAAGAGGATGTTATTGGAAGTTCTACAGTGACTGGAGAAACTCTGGGAGTGCAAAAAAGTGTATTAGAAGTCAAACAAGAGTGTTCTGATGAAAGTGTTATTCAAGTTACGAGGCGAAGAGATGTATCAAATACAAATGGTTTTAAATATAATAGACTTTCTGTGATATCTTCAGAAAGTGATAAGAAGTCATCTGAAAGTGTTGAAGTGTTGGGTTCTGCTAGTAGTGAAGGGGGAAGCGGTTGCACCACCTCACCAGAATCTGATTTGCCATTATTAAGTCCAGAAATGTCTGCTTCATCATCTTTCACTGGTTTAAAACTGTCAGCATTGGCAAGTTCTCCAGAGTCAGTAGAAGTCATTCCTGATACACCAAGCTCAGTGGAAATTTTATGTGATGAATCAAATGGGAGAACCTCTGAAACTACTATGTCTTCGCCTCATATGTCCCCTGGAGATCCACCAGCTCCACCAAATTCTTTAGCAGTACTTGCACAAAATGTTCTTGACAGCAATACAAATAGGTAAGAATTTTGTAACCATTGCATACTACTATTTTCTTGTGTGATATATTTGAATCAAATTTTTGTGAAAGTTGCACATTCTAAAAAAGTCGATTTTTTACTCAAAAGTAGTATTAAAAATTGATTATTGTATTTCTCTCTTTTATTAAATTTACTGCATTGTTTATTTTCATATTTCAAGAGACATGAGAAAGTTTGGGTTACTGTAAAATCAAACTGACAATGAATTCAATTTTCAATGCTAATAAATTGATTGTAGTTCATATTATGTAATAGATGTTCTTTCCTTTCTAATCATGTTTTACTGTTATACCAGATGAATATGATTCATTACATAAAATAGATAAAATGGAAATTAGAAAACTAGAGACAGTTAATACTGCTTATGAAGGAAATCATTAATTCAATTAAACTCCAGTATGATTGTCATTCTTGTTACGGTTTGTTCCGTAACAGTTCAGAAAAATTCAGGATTTATTACTTCATTATTTATTTCATGAAATCCTTACTTCTCCAATGAGTATTTCTAATATTTGCAAACTTCATTTGTGAAAGAAAGTTAATACCTGGAATTGTGGTTCAAAGAAAATTTTTTAATGGGAACAAACATTTTGGCATTAATTTATAATTTAAATTATTCAATTAAGCAAAGTCTACCATGTTTTAATAAGGAAATGATACAACAAATTTTCTTTGACGATGAGATTTCGAAAACATTACATTGGAAACAATGCCCTCAAATTGAATATAATTTTAATATGAGTATTTGTTATATCATTCATTTACTGGACATTTGAGAAATAGAAATACATTTTTCATTTTTATATTCAGAAATTTCAGTGTGTCTTGTATTTCACTGAATATTTGTTTCATGTGTTCGTTCTATATACTCTTATTTGGTTAGGATCTAACTCCGTGCCCCATCATAAATTATAACACTTGCACATACACCCTTCCAAGATGAATGTTCCATTTTAACTCCACCTCCAACCCCTCACTTGCGTTTTGAGTTAGAAATCATGATCATCATCCGAAAGCCAAAAAGTGCTGTGTTGCTGCCACCATGTCATTCTGTCCTCCGCTATCCTCTTCATGAGTGAGAAGTACAATTTCAAAATTAGGTGTTTTATATTTATACTTTAATGCACTTTTAAAATTAAAATTTGATGTACAATTTTGATTAATTTTAAGGTTAATTTATGCTTTGAAGTTGATAATAAAACAATTATTACAAAAATTAGGTGACAACATTGAAATTTCATCAATCATCTCTGTCCCTCTTGCTCGTAATGGATTGCATCGTAAGATCCCATTAGTGGTGCTACAACAGGACATACTTTCTCACATTATTTTTACAGAAAAGTGTTTCCAACCTGCAAAATACTTTACCTGTGCTGGGGAACAGTACAAAAAAACAAACAACAAAATGTAGGCAGCCTCTGGCCATATGATGTATTGTAAGGTTTTGATAAATATTCAGGAACCTGAGGGAAAATCCAATAACAATGATACGATTTGGATTTGGACCGGAAAATGAAATTATTTGATTTTGTTATTCCGTCTATTGTCATACTTCACATGCCGACTGAATTCTCATGCTCAGTGCATCACTGCTTACGACAAGCTGACATTATGCAGCAGCAATGATCCGTGGAAGAGCCTGCCGCTATTAAATGTTTATTATTGACATGTTTCTTTATTAAACATCAAATTGTTTTGATATTCATGGCCTGTAAAGAACTTTTACCATACTGTATTATTGCTGGATTTGCGAATATGGTTTTTGTTAAAATATTTAATTGATTGCAGTGTTAAAGGTATTTTATTTGTTATTCTTGAACAGTGTGCTTGCTACTTTTTGAAAAACCATTTTTTTGTTTTTTGCTCAACATTTTTTCTGCTGCAAGCCACTAGTTAACTACGTATAGATCCACGAAATCTTCACCCTTTTTGGTATCAGGGACTCCCAAAACATGTTTTTATGTTGAATAATCTGCAGCAACAGAGTAATCTGCTAATTTTTCCTGCAGTGTTGTATATCTTTCTCTTTCTACCAAGTAGATGTGAGGACGTAAAACAAAGAGCAATGAAAACAAAAGAGCATACTGAAGTTCATAGGGGGATTGAGAGACTATCTTTTACAATATTTTAAAAATTCAAAAGAAAATCTTATGATGTGGCATTGGCTACTTTTTATTCTCTGCTCTGTATTGCACCTGTCGTCAAATTTTTTATCGAAATAAAGTTTTGTAATGTAAAAAGAGTTCCTTATTTCAATTGTGTTATTAATTACACTTACTTAGTATTTATTAAATAAATTTATTACTTAGAAATGTTTATAGCTGATACAAATTATTAAAAATGATTGATTACAAGTCATTTTTTGTTATTATTTATGTAGGTGTAAATAGTGACATAATTTTTTTTATTATTCAAGTGTTAAATGATTCCAAATAATATTTTTTTAAAATATGTATGATAATATTTAATATTTAGTTAAGCAGTAACTTAATTGAAGTAATATAATAATTTCTTTTTAATAATGCTAAAGTTATAGTAAAATTAAATTAATTTATTATAATTGTAATGATGGCAGGCATTATAGAAAAACAATTAGAGGAAATTTCAATGAAGAATAAGGAAATAAGTTTTGCTTATTTAAATAGTTTTTTTTCTTTCTTTCTTCAAAAAAGTATTGGAATACTGCACCAAGAAATGTCATTCTTTTTTTTTTTTTTTTACTGAATTACATTTTGTGGGTCCCTGTTTCTGAAAAAGTCTTGTTTGTATATGGAGTAAACTACTTTCTCTAACATATTGGGTAGTCAGAATCCATGTGTTGTTGATGCTTGATACCGAATAATTGGTTGGTGGCAATTCGCGGGGTCGAAATCAAGACCATGCAAATTTGAAACTGATATTTTGTGTTTTGGGGTTACTTCACATGAAGCTTAAACAATTTTATTTTTTTCCTTTCAAAGATTGCTCCAAATTTTTGATTAATTTGCTTCCGCGGATAGAACAAAGGATGCTTATAAGGTCTGGTGTAGATCTCATTTTCATTGTTGAATTCTGAGTTTTCAAAATTGCAAAAGTTTTTGGTGTCTTCTTCCAACTACAATAGTTCATGTAGAGATTTTGTTTTGAATGAAATCTGTTCTTGATAGATCTTTAAATAAGGTCATGTACAATTTTTTTAAAAATATTAGTAGTAATCACCAGATTTTGGATGAATAGGCTATTTTTGAATAATTATTTTCTCGAAAACTGCTCCCAATTTTTTCTTTAATTTTTTTTTCTCTGTAGAGCAAAGTAAGCCTACAAAAATGGCGTACGTGCCGTTTTCAGTGAACTCTATTTTAAAAAATTGCAAGAAATTTACATGGCAAAACAACAATATTGATGATGGATTTTGATGATGATTTTTGTACGCTAATGAATCTGTTCTAAAAAATGATATCTTTAAATAAGGTTGTGTACAATTTTATGAAAAGTAGTAGTTTTCATGTTATTTTTGGGGTTGCAGGAAAGGTAATTTATAATTTGTTCTCAGAAGCAGCTTGAGTTTCTTTTTCTGTGGATGAAGAAAATGATGCTTCATCCACATAAATTGTGTAGGTCTCATTATTGTTGAAATATCTGAATTTTCAAAAATTGTAATAGTTACAAATGGTGCGAGATTGTATGTGCTGGTGTAGCACCACTTGTTTTTCAGTTTGCCAGTCCTTTCAAAAACAATTGTAACTCTTAGACAATGATACAAAACAACATGATTTTGTGTATCCATTCTTCCATCTCTATCCTCTATGTGTGTGTGTGTGGTTCCTTTGCCCTAAATTGAAGGAAATTCAATAGTCCTATTGGTCTTGATTTGTTTTTGTAGTCGGCATGGTTTTTTGTTTTTGTTTTTTCTTCCTGACTTCTTACCAAGATGTTTGCTTCAGACAACCAGCTACAATTCTCTGCATTCTAGAAGGCCCCATACACTAAAAAAGATATAATCACCAAAGAGCAGAAAATATATTTTTAGAACCCTAATTTTTTAAAAGAATGACTTTCTTTTTGTATTTTTTCCTTGAAATGAAGACTAAATTTGTCTGAAAAAGCAAATGGTTGTGTGAATTTTAATTGCTAATAGATATGTATTCTAAATTACAGCATTCATTCTTATGGCCACTCTCTTCGTACTGTTTAATAAAGCATTTTTTACACAATGAAAGAAATTTTGTGTGTATTACAGCATGTTATAATAAAGTTAGTACTTTAGTATGCAATATTGCATTGTATAAAACGTTGGAATGGTGTACAATTTCCAATGGAGTGATAAGTTTTACTACTCAATACGACTTATTTTTAAGTTTCACTACTCGATACTACTTATTTTTAAGTTTCAGATATTTTTTGTGTTAATTTATTTGTTTATAGAGGAAAAATGAAAAGTTATTTTCAGTATTAATTTATTTCTTTATCGCTTACAGAAATTCTGCAGATGAAGGAATAGCATCTTCTGAAGGAGACAAAATTTCTCCAGAAAGTGTAGAAGTTATTCCTGAGGAAGATGAAGATGAAGAAGAAGAAGATGCTAGTGTTGCTGATGACAGTTATACTTCGGCTTCAGAGAGTACGGCTACTGTTACTACAACTGTCATGGAACAACCATCAATTTCTTTTATTTCCAGAAGTGAAGGTAGCACCGATGTCACAAAATCTCCATTACATGTGTCCAAACATCATTCTGGAGATGCTTCAAGCAATGAGAGCTCTTTGTACTCCAGTACAATAAGCACAAAAACAGATGCAAATGATGGTAAATCACCATCAACAAAAATATTGTCTCAAGGTTTAGGGGCAATGGAATCTTCATATAGTGACTGTTTAATTATATCCGATGTTCAGATCAATGTTCAGAGTGAAGGCCCTGCTTTAACTCATAGCAGTAGTAGGTCAGGGTTACAATTGAATTTGCAATCCACGGATCCTTCCAAATCAAGTGATTCAGTTTTGGAAGATGAAACAGAGAAAGAGACAAAAAATGTCACTAAAACTCCCCCGTGTAGTAAGCAAATGGTTCTACTTCATTCTAGTATGTCAGTGCCTGGATTGAGTGAATCTTCAAATGAAGAATGCTCTTTGTTGTCAGATAGTCGAACTGTTGTTAATACTGACAGCAGTGGTGAAGGAACAGTTATGGAGAGTAGTTCAGAAGAAATTATTCCAAGTGTGCCTCTTGAGACAAATAGTAATTCTGGTGCAACTGTTGGCAGGAGTGCTGTGGGCGGGAGTGTGACTGGTGGTGCCATTGCCTCTGGTAGTGAATCCAAATTACCTCTTCAACATTCAAGCTCTTATTATGTAAAAACTATGCTTGCTGATGCTATTGGTGAGGATGATGTAAAAGATTCAAGAATGGATACCTTGTTACCTGCCAGAGAACAATCACCTATTTCATCTGAAAGGTACGATTGTCATGTATTTATTGATGAGATATTTGTAGATTGTGATACACTTTTTACTGTAGAGTTTCTCAAACTTAAAAAAAATAGCGAAGTGATCTTGGAGAAAATCTGACACCAAATTCAATGATTAATTTTAGTATGGTGTTATGGCAGAATTCAAGTTTTAATATGTAAATGTACCAAACACTTTGAATGTGTTTTATCCTCTTTCTCCAAATTCATATCACTTGTTTTCATCAAAACATACTTTTACAAGATACAGAATCAATGTACTCCATTTATATGAATACTTAAACAACTTTTTTACTTCTATTTGATTTTAAGAATTAATCCCTTTTTGGAAGTAATTAGTAAATTTATTTCACAATAATCCTACTAGAGAGTTATAATATTATTCAACTAATTTTTATGATGTTAAGGGGTATCTTTCTTCATCTTTATTCTTTTGAGCCATGTATCTGAAGTCTCTAACAACATATTTCAAGGCTGACTATAGACAAATCAAAAACTTGTTGAAAAAATTGCTTGTTTTCACTCAGTTTGAGAGTTATGTAAATATATTCCAAAATACACTTTTCAATTGATGGCTCATTTAAAATCAAGTTTGGTTACCCTGTCTTTGTAGTTTGCCAAATGTAGGGTGACCAGCATTCAGTCACAAAACTAAGGGACATTGACTGCATTTAAATCATAACAATAAGAGTGATTTCTACATGGCAAAATCTAGTACATTGTATTGTGCATATTTCTCAATTATTAATGAAATGAAAAACATTGATAAATTATGTGTAAGTAAATTTATTTTTATAACAAATATTAGGTTGGCCAAAATATGTTATACTAGACAATATGTAAAGACTAAAATAGACTAATATGTAAAGCTACCTGAATATACAAACCAGCATGCTTTTTCATGTATTAATATCTATCAACAGATTTTGCTCAATACTGAATTTTTTATCGAGTTGTGCAAAGTGGAAAAACTCTTACAATTATAATCAAAATTAACAACCACCATTAACTTTGACTTAATTAAATCTGAATTGCATTGACTTCTCTGGTCAGTCCATCATTGAAACAACTCTAAGTAGAAGTTTTGTCACTTTATGTCAAAAGAAAAGTCATTAATTCTTATATAAAACAAACCTGGAAAATTATCAACTACAATGGTTTACCTAAAATTTGGAAGGATTAAAAGACCAATAAGGGAGCTGGAGGACATCCATAATATTTAGCTAAAATTTGAGAGTTCTTGGGAAATATGGGAGACCTGGTTACCCTAATCAAATGTCATGGTTACCCTAGTCATTTAGACATCATTGCTTTTTAATAATTTTGATATTCATGTTGTTCATTCAGTTTGATGTTAGCTACATTAATTGTTGCATAGAAATTTGTGTAATAGAATAAAAATTATTAATTTTGCTGATAGTAATTTTGATGTAATAATAAAGAATTAGTAGTTCAAAAAGGTTGTTTTGACATTGATATTAGAAATTATTTTGTTTTTGCAAAAAAAATCATGCAAATACAGTATTTAAAGTGAAGTGTAAAGTGTATTACAATCATATTCTTTTCTGAATTATTATGTGTTTAAATGAAATGTTCTTATAACATGACTTTTGACGGGTAGGTGTTATGACCATTGGACCATTTGGATTTGTGGTTCAAATAAAAAAAAGTGAAGTGAAAAAGCTAGTTTGTTCATTGTGTAAGATAAAGTAAACTTGTAAATGATTCATCATCATGAATGTGAAAGTGGTGAGGCTTCTAAGCATGTTCCTTTTATACTTGAAGAGGACATAGAGGCTTAGTCTAGTGTGTTCATGCTTCTCCCACTTCAGTTTGAGTCTTTGTTTACATTTTCTTTCTTCTGGTCTGTAATTAAGAACTACGATTGGGAATCTTTCATTTACATTCTATTGACATGTGCTTGCCATCTGACAAGACAGTCTCATATATTCTTTATTGTTTTCTTTTCGACTTTTAATTTATTTCTAATGTGTCCACTTCTTTATTTTGTGTCTCTTTATTATTCCTAGCAGATGCCTCAAAAATATCAATTGTGCTGCTTCTGTTCATTGCGTATCTCTTTTAATGTTTATTCTTAAAACCCATGCAAGATTAACTTTAGTATCATTATTTTTACTTTCTTCCCCTTACTTCATAAGAAGAGAAAGTGGTGTAATTGTACACTGGAAAACTGTGAAGTTTTGACAGAAAATATTTTATTGCTGGGCCTTGGAAATGAACATGTTTAGTATTAAAATGTTTAATTCCAGTAATTAATCAGTAATTGTTTATTTTTAATTTTACATATGTAATTCTCGAAGAGGTGTTTACACTTTTCCGAATTTTCTTATGAACTTTTATTGTGTGTTTGTTCTCTTTCCATCCCTTGTGAAATTCATGATGGTTTTTGTTTTCCTTTTTTCTAACCCCTGATTTTTCTTCTTTGTTTCTGAAATAGCAGGTCAAGTTTTGTTTTTATGAGGTCTTGTTTAAATTATTATTTTGTATACCTATTAATCCTCTTACATTCCATTTACCCCCTGGAATTGTAATTGTTTATAGAATTTCCCTTTCTTTTTGTTAGATAGAATTTTTTCATAGTCTCAATGGAGTGCTAGCTGCTTTTTCGGGAAAGGGTTTTGTTAGGACTACCCATGGCCAGGTTTTTTTTAGTTTCTCACTTATGTAGTAAAGAGAAAGTTTTGTAAGCCTGTGGCAGGGGCGTCCAGAAGGGGGGGCAACTTGTCTCAGGCCCCGAATTTTTTCATTCAAAAGCAATGAAAAACATTTAATCTCTAAAACCAAATTTAACAATCTAAGTACTTTCTGATGCATGGAGAAATGAATTTTGTTATGAATTGTTGGTTAAGGAAATTTTTTATGCTTGAAATAAGGGCCCCTCGAGGACCAACTGCCCCAGGCCCCTGGTTTTCTCTGTATGCACGTGGGCTGCGACACAATTCAGCAGTTTTTGTCTGCCCGGGAGATGTCGCATCCCAGAAACAATTGCCAACGCTTCGTCCATCAAATGCATTTAGCCCTCAGGAAGGTCGTAGTAAGGGCAGCCGAAACATTGGCAACTGTTCAGAGGACGTGGCGTTTCCTGGGCAGCCAAGTAGTATCTATTAACTCTGGCCATGGGAGTCTACGTTTTCAATTAACTTCTGGTTGTTTTCTATTTCTCCGCCGCAAGTCTATGATTTTTTTCTTTTTACTTTCTCGCGCTTACTACGTAAGAAAAAGTGTTGCAATCGTACGGTTCAGATGATTTTCTCAAAAAATTGATATTCCCCAATCAATCTGAATGAACTTGAGGCTTTGCAAGTTTGAAATGGATATTTTAAATTTCTGAGGGTACTTTACGTAAAGTTTCAACATTTTTTCTCAAAAATGGCATCATTTTTTTATTAAATTTTTTAATTTTTTTAAATTTTTACGTTAAAAAGCAGTTAAAACTGCATATGATGTGATATGGGGAGAAGTGAATTCTGTGCACATTTTCAGAATTCTGTGATCCCTACACTGTCATATACTACTTGAATTTTGAATTAAAAAAAAAAAACGCTCCCATGTAATAAAATCTATTTTCAAGGATAAATAAGCAATAAATTATGGGCTCTTTATCCATGATGTCCTTCGTCAAGGAATAATACTTCCTGCCGTGACAACATGGAAACGATAATTTGAATAACTGTATTTCCCACTGAATTGTAGAAGACGTGCACAGATAATGAAGTTACATTTATGTCCAGAAGCAAAACAAGGGGCCATCTCAGCATTTGCTCGATAGATCAGGGAAACTGGACGAAATACCTGATCGAAATGGGGGTCATTGACCCAGAAGCTGCAATAAATACTTGTTACATATTGTTTAGAATTATACAGTCCAATGGTAAATAATACATTAAATATTACTGTTAAAATTTATGTTACTTTCCTTGTGATGCTCAGTATAGTCTCTAATTGTATAGAAATAGTTATGCAGCAGAAACGATTTCACTTTGGATTTAAACTTTTCTATTGAATTTAAATGTTTAATGTCATCTGGCAAAGTGTAAAATAATGTACATGTATTGTATGTGAATTGTGTCCTTGGATAGCGTAAAGGACACTTGAGTCGGTACAGGTCTGATTTTCGTCAAAATCACTGATTCTTTGAAAATTGCTAAGTTCAATTTTTTTTCGGTGACTTCCTACAGCTCCAATATTGAATACAGATCTTTTCCTTAATGAAATCTCCTTTTTAAAAACAAATCTTCAAATAAGGTCACGAACAATTTTCCAAAAATGAATAGTTTTCAAGGAAATTTGCGTGAAATATAGGCAATTTTAACTTTCTTTAAACTATTTTTTTCTCAAAAGCGGGTCCAAATTATTTCTTCAAAATTCCTCCCATATGTATCAAAGGACGGTAAAACAATGCTGCTAGTCCCATTTCCGGCGTCGTGTGCATTTTCGAAAAGTGCCAAATTTTAACATTTCAAAATTACAACATTGAGGATAGAGATCTTTGTTTTAAAGAAAATTGTAAAAAGCCAACCCTGTAAAAAAGGTTGAGTACAATTTTTTGGGAAAATGTGTAATTGCGTAATTTGTGCTTGAAATTATTGCAATTTATGAGGAAAAAACATTTTCTCATAAACCGCTCCAATTTTTTTTTCTTCAATTTTTTTCCCACTGGTAGAATAAGGAATGATTAAAAGAATGGTTCAGGTCTCATTTTCTTTGAACTCTGAAATTTCAAAAATTGCAAATGTAGAAATAATGTGTGCTGTTGTAGAACCACTAGTTCAGTAGATCAGGCACATGCATGTAGTACCAGTTCTCTGTCTTACCGGAAGAATTTTTTTTAATAAAACATTGTTCATGTATTTGTACTCAGATCCCTGATAAAAGAAATGTCCCAGGCTACATGTCTGCGAAATTGAATTTTCTTTGCCATGTTCGTGACGAAGTAAAAATGATATTAACATTCAAAACCGCAAAAATTGTGGTCACCATTCAGTTTTGCTTGCAGAAGTAGGAAATTATGTTGTGTGAATAGATCTGGCAGATACTATATCTGCAAAATATGAAATAAAAATATACAATGTAAAAATAATGTACTTTTAACAACATTTAAAGATATGCATCATTTGTCAAATATAATGTGCGGAGTTTTGAGAACAAAAATGTTCTCTGGTTCATTTCAGTCCCTTGTGTACATTCAGGAAAATAATTTTTTATTCAGAAGAGGGTAGAGAAAGTGGATTTGGCCTCAGAACCCTGTCTTTCGAAATGCCACGTGCCCTCTTGGTTGGTGAGAAAATGTTGTTGTGTTCTACCAACCAACCAACTAACCAACCATAGGTTGTGGTTACTACATCAGTTCTTCCTACTTTTATAAAGAAATATTGTTGTATCATGTTTGAGTTCTGTGAATATGGAAGCAAATGTATATTTTGGAAATTTACTTTTAAGATTCAATTTTCAATGAGCTTTTCATCCCTTTTCCTCAGTGCAACATCCTTTTTTATTTTTTTTTTTTTATTTCTGTATTCGAATATTACGGAAGAATTTTGACACCACCATCTTTTGCTATTTTCTAGACATTCGTTGAACCTTTCGAGAGCGTGTTTTCTTTCCAGTGGTGATTATTGAGACGATGGGCGTCACAAGCTTGTGATGGGGCATTTTTTTGCGAGTTTTGTCGAAACCAATTGTGACATTTTCGTATAATTCTTTTCTTGCTCTTGCAGTGGATCTGTGGACAAAAGTGACCAAAGAGACCAAATCCTAATTGGCCAGGAGTCAGTAAGAAAAAACAGGTATTATAAGCTCCAAGCTAAAACTTTTTGAGAAGTTAGCCAGTGTTACGAGGAACAGGGAAACGCAAGTATGGCGGCCTGTAGGTGTCGGCGTTGCGCTGCACAATTTTTGAATGTGTCGAAAAAAAACTATACCATTGGGAAATGAGTACACTGCTAATTCTTGGTGTATATTGTTCGTTAGATAGCCAAAGTGTGATGGAGTTGTATGCCACACCGATGTGGCGACTCAAACTGATCGCCGTGTTGAATTCGAAGTCTCATTTTTTAATGCCCTTTTGTATTACGAGCTCAAAGCTAAGTTCATGGTAGAAAATTCTGTTTCATTGCTGAATATGGCCACGCCATACCGTTTCGGTGCCTCTAAGTAGTCGCCATACTGATTCAAATATGTCCAATTTATCTCTAGGCCATGTACGTACATATCATAGATACAAGTATGGCGGTACCTTTTTAGGACCTCTCGTGATCCATTTTGATAAGTAGATGCAATGCTATACTGATGTCGTCATTAAATAGCTGCCATACCGAAAAACCTATTTTTTTCAAAATTTTCATAAAGTTATTGGTAAGCGCTGGAAAATAATTGTATAATTTTAACAACAATAAAAAAGTACGTGAATGGTTGATTTGCAACGGTTTATGACAAAGTAGGAACAATATAATTTATTAAAAGAAATACTCTACGGTATTTTTACATAGTACTTTTAGATAGATTTATTGGTAATGTCTTTGAGATTAATCCTGAATATTTTCTGGGTTGATTATCCAAATTGGTTGGGCTGTCAAAAATGTCTCTTTAACAGATAAAGTATTTTTTTATCTCTCTCGTTAATATTTACGTTTGTGAGTTCAAGCGCTTCAAATGATGTGTTATAAAGTTTCTCGAAAACTTGAAAGTTTTGGGATAAAATTATTTTGAAATTTTACATTTTCAGATATGCCAAACGACATTTTCTTAAAAACAGATCCAAATTTTTTCATGAAAATGTACATATAAGCCCAGATTTTACTCTTCTTAAAGTCATATTTCAATTCTACTGTTAGGGATTCGAAAAAATGAGAAAAAATTTAGAGAGAAAAACTTTGAGTGTCTTCTAAGCGTCAATAGATGGCAGCGGGAAAGAGAGTGGGCAAAAACGAAAAAAAGCCTAGACAGAGGTGATAAGGAAACTAACTTGTACAAGAAAGTCTGTACCATTCTGTAGCACCACTCGTTGATATTTCGAAACTGTTGAGGCTTTTGATCTACCATGAAGTACCCCCAAAAATTAAAATTACCTGTTTCAATCTAACATTTCACACCAAATTATTGATTTCGTTTTAACTAATAAAATGAGTTTCACTAGAGGTCTGAAGTCTATAGGTAGGGTCATAAGTATTTTGCGAAATGTATTTTCATCGGATTGTGACCCATCAATATCACTGTCAATAAAATTGTCAGTGAAGTTGAAAATATAGTAGTTTGCCAGTGAAAATATAGTTATATTTTGGGAAGAGGCGTGATTTCCGACAAGACCCTTCTTACATGGACTAAGAAACTTGACTTTAATTCGACAAAGAAAAGAATGGAGAAAAAATCTGAGGCCGTTAAGAGACTTGAAAATAATTTGAACAGTCTATTCCATATTGCAGAAAGTAATGCGCTCCAAAATATCAAAATCGAAGATGCGAACTTTTTAATCTGATCCAGACCGAAGATCCGATACTTACATGGCGTAGTTGTACATCCTCATTAAAAAAAATAAAGATCAAGGCAAAGAAAAGTATAAGAGGAAAAGCAGCTTAAACTTCAAACACCCGCCTCTTTGTCTTCACCAATGGTTCAAATGTCATTTTCTGTAGGCCAGCTGATGTACCCTGCCTTTCCCGGGTATTTATCTCTTCGTCTATTCAACAGGAAGGGGGATAAAATCGCTTGCTAGCATGCTCTACCCAGCGTCGCATGGCCCAATGCCACCCTGTTTCTTCCCACTGTCCCACTCTGCCGTGGCTTGCCTGGCCCCGCCTCAGCCTGCTGTAAAGACGGCTCCACACATTCGGTATTCGCCGAGCGAGCTACTGCTCGCCTAATCCCGAACAGCTGATGTATTCGGCGAATGTTAGCTACCTTTGATGTGTCCAAAAGACCGACACGCGATGGGTAGGGTGAGCACCGAACGTTCGTTACTCAGCGAATAGCAAGCAACTCATTCACACTACTCAGGATTAGGCAAGCGGTTGCTCGCTGTTCGCCGAATAACGAATGTGTGGAGCCGCCTTAATGCTCTTACCCTGCCGTGCTACGATCATCGTGTCTTATACCACGGTCGCTGTTACGGGCGGCTGTAAAGAGATGCATCGTTGCACACTCCTGGCAAACTACCTGTAACTAGTTAAATGTGGTGTCTTCGATGCCGTAAACTGTTTTAAAAGTATTTTCATGTGTTGAAAATTTCATTCATACTTCATTGCTTTCATGCCTAACTTAGTTCAAATATATTCTTACAATTTCTGACATTGGACTTACCAATGAATCGTAGTAGCTGTTAATATTATACTTCCATTCAAAAATTCCCAACACCCAATGGACCTTGTATATTACCTCCATACGGGATATGAACTGGTAATATTGCAATTTCAAAATTATAATGGCCGTAAAAAATACTTACAGATATGAATAATGCGAATAGTAAGAATTTAGCACAGCTCTATTTTTACGTTTTGTTTTCTAATATTAACATAAATGATCACCTGTAAGCTGTTCTACTGCGTTATTCTCTATCCCTATTATAAGATCATTCTCTCTTAGTTCGGAAAATTCTGACGCAAAACTTCTACAACTACGTTAGATTCCCCCGAGCTGCGTAACACATCCATATTTTTGTCCCCTAATTTTTTATGGTTTTAAAACTCACCAAACCCAGTCTGATTTGTGTTCTGAAGGCGAATATATATAAGCATTAAAAGCTTACTATTTTGTATGTTTTTGTGTGAATAAGTTTAAAGTCACATTAAATTGAAAATCGGTCTTTGCACTTTTAAAAAGTATATTGTCTCTAGTATTATACTTACATTTCTGGTTTTCTTCTTATTTATTTCATATTCTTCAATTTAAATATTCCAAGGCTATTTGCAAATTTATTATAAAAAACACTCATGAAATGCTTCGAATCTTTCGCAACAAATTCTGCCGCGCGATGTTCATTTCATATTACCGGTTTGTAAACAATCAGCGTGCCAATTTCACGGAAGAAAATTATGGTGCCATGGACTGAAAATAACCACAGGGTACTGGGGTTTAATCAACGCCACCTACATAGATCTATTTAGGTGCTATTGGTAATTCTCCATCTACTCACTATGATCGCAGCGCTAAAACACACGAAATCGTGCGTTTGGAAATTTCTTTGAAGCTTCTGGCCGGATTCGAAAACAGATTATCAGTTCCCTACCAGGAGACCACGTGTACTTTTCATTAAGATCAAAATGAATCTGGAATTTTTCATGAAAATAACAAAGAAACTTTTATATAAAATAAAAGAATAATTTGAATAAAAGTAGCGTAAGTTATGCCGGACAAAACACTCGTTCTTTCAGTAAAACATGTTTCAGTAAAAACTGCATCGAAATCGGTTTAGCCGTTCCAGAGATTACCCTGGTCAAGCAGAAAAAAACGTAAAAACGAATTGGTTTTATATCATCTAAATAAACCTTTAAGATTGTAAAACGTGTTATTTTGAAATGACAGAAAGGCACCCCATTTTTATTTACATAGATATTGGTAGATTTTCTTAATTTGTAGTTTTGCTTGAATTTTTCAAGTGGTAGCTGAAGTGTTAGTCGGATAGAAGTTGGAATAATATAATATTAAGTAACCGTTACGAGGAAGCATGTGTAGTTGTAGCCCCATAGTTTTCCTTTCCTCTGCTGTACATATTGTGCTAATTTGTATTAAGTGGGGTAATTTCTTATTATTTAAATGGTAATGATTTTTAAATCGCATTGTTTGTAGCGTACTGCAGGACAAACGTTGTATAATGGTGTGTAGTCGATATATTTGGCCCAATGCGTTTGTCTTACAGGGCCTCTTAACATAATTTATTTAAATATACAGGAATTGATCAGAAAGTGGAATCGTGATTGTAGGAATTTTGTTCGGAAGCTTCAAAGTATTTTCAACATAAAATAGTAATTTTTATATTTTAAGTGTGTGGTATACTCGTTTTCTTCACGATCGAGATTGAGTTTTTTGCCGAGACCGATAGGTCGAGGCAAAAAATTGAAATCGTACAAGCAACATTCATTTTGCTCGTGAAATATAACAATTTTTTCTACGATCGAATAAAAATGTTTCTATTCTAGAATCATCATGTGTTTCATCTCTACTCGTCGTGGCTACCTAAACAAAGCGCCATCTTCGGCGAAATATGTAGTAGTATATTATTCTAGTTTATAATACTTATATTGTGCAAATACTCGTGCATGTTTTGAAAACGAGCGACGTTAGGAGCGATTTTTCGTATTGATACGAATGCAATAAAACGAGTTGCGTACACTTTTGTGTAACGGCGTTTTTGAGCAGAAAATTTTATAAAAGAATCGAAGTTAATTTTGAAATTAAATTTTATAAGTAAAGAATTCTATATGTCATCGTGGGTGCTGATATTATGACGTCTTGCGAAGTTTTTTTATGCACGGTGACGCACGCGTTTTTATTCTTAATTTTTGTACGATCCACACCTCATTTTTATACGATCGTAGAAAAACGTCATTTTTCTATCCATTTCAAACTTCAATGTTTTCTGAACTAAATTTAGCATTGTTTTATTGTAGTCGTTCAGACATGGTGAAAGTGGAATCAGACCAGACTAGTGGTCATACCTCTGGGGATGAACTGGAGACAACAACATCTTCAGACATAGAAATCATTTCAAGGTAGGAAATCCTTTGGCATCATTTCTTTCGCCATAATAATGGCAATAATGGTGTTTTTAGTTTAATGTATCAATCTCATAAAAAAAACATTGCTGTGTGTGAACAATGTGTTCAACAAATGAAATTGAAATGACAGTAATATTTTGTTTTTATTATTTTACAACATTAATAAGACCAGTATTATGGAAAAACGAAAGTGAAATGAATTTAATTACACAATAATTTGTGTATTAAATTTTCTTTCTTAAAAATAACTTAAGAAAAATAGAAATGCACGTTGAGACGTTTTTTAAAAAAAAGAAATGAGAATACATGTGGTTGAAAATCATTTTTATTGCATGTAAGACAATGTTTTTTGTAATTCGTTTGTAACTATGAATCTTTAACATTTTTCGGTTACCTTTTGAAAGACAACTTGTTTAATGAATGTAGTGGATGACATTCCTCATGATTAAATAATTCTACTTATTATTATGTTTTGTGTATAGTTATGTATAGTTCCTTGTCTTTAATTATCAATTTACTACCTTAATATTTTGAAATTGTTTCCTGAATGACTTTGAAGTGTTGTGCATAATCATTAGTAACAATAAATATTTTTTTAATGTTTCAATAAAGATTTCTATGCAAATGAAAATGCAAACCTTATCATTAAGGGGCGGATTTTGATGACCTAAAACATTGTCAAAAATGATCAATGAAATGCTCTTAAAATGTTTTTAAAGTGCCCCAAAAGCAAAGAAAAATGACGTAATTTTTTTTAACAAAACTAGTTCGAATGAACAATTCAAGCTGTGGGGTATGTTACTGAAGTAAGCAAGAGTTCTTCTATTCTTTCAAGTGCACTCAGCTTGCAAACTTATGGTTTGGACCGTTCTTTACCAGGAAATTTGTCTTAGTTATCCTGAAATTGGCCGAATCAACAATGACGCTGACTGGCGTCACAACTTTAGATTACTTACAACTGCTGACAATACAATATCTGAGCAAGGAAATCGAACAGGCTACTCAGGAATTCTGTGGAGAACATTTGTTACATCTCGTAAATATTATTTGAAGCAAGTACCATTAAAATGATATTAAAATGAATGAAATCAGCGAAAACGCATTAAAAATTACGGAAAAAGGTAAAAAAAATGACGTATTAGTCGAGATCGACGATGAATACAAAAAATAAGACAATAAAAGACATAAAAATGGGTCATTACCTTTTGTCATAACATAAAATTAACTTTTATATTAAACGCCATTGTTCTATAGTGAAAAGAAAAAAGGGCATTTCATTAAAATCCGCCCTGCTTAAATATGTGCGTGTGCGGGTGTCGTGTGCGTGTGCGTGAAAGAAATTAATATTTGATACTTTCACAAAAGATCTGCTTCTGAAGCATTTTGTACTTGATTGTTAGTGGTGATACGTATCATTGAGAGATATTAAAATACAAATGAGACATTCGTATCCGTGTCTGTAGGACCCCCCCCCGGCTAAGTCATAATTCCAGGCGCAATCCCCGTCGAGGTGGATCACTCCTCGTCCTGACGTGGAGTTGCCGAAAACTCTCTCAAATGTTCTTTTCCTCATTTTCCATTCTCATGTTCTCCATTTCTTATGCCACCTTCACTCTTATGACTACCTTTTTTCATCATTGGTTATCTGTATGTGTTGAATGCCCATCCATGTTTGTGCTGCGTATCCTGGGTGTTGAAGGGTCTGTGCATGCTCGCTCGCATGCTGCCTTGACGCTAGAAATTTGGGTGGGAGGTAGTTTTCGTCAAACTCTTTTCGATATGCAAACTCCGACGAGTCCTGGTGACTGAGAGAAGGTATATATGTACTGCGCTTCCGAAACACAACCTTTGGTCTCGGCCTCTTGTAGACCAGGAACTCTCCTGTCGGCTCAGGCAAGATCTCTGTGGAAAACAACGTTAGCACTTGGAGGGCGGAGGGTACATCTCACGTTCTCTCGCTGAAAACTCGGGCCACTCACATAACTGAAAAGAAAAACCGTGGAAGACCACTGAAGATGAAGAAACATGAGAAATAAACCTCCCTTCAGAAGTATTTGAAATAAACTTGACTTGGATAGGAGATGTCGGGTTAAAATATTAAATGTTTAACGTAAAATAAATTTAATAAATCTTAAAAGGTACTAAATTTAAACATTCTTAAAAGGTAATCACAGTACAATGTAAATGGAAATGAAGTATGAAATTATTGAAAGTTGAATTGATATTAAGAACGAATGTATAACGTGTGCACTGGGTAATACGTTTAAACAATTGAAACATCAAGGATTGCAATGAAGCTTGCAAGTTTAGACAATATGACAAGAAATTACAATTATTGAATAGTAAATTGAATGATATGATGTAACTATGCCCAGCAAATAATATACACGACTAAACATGAATAAATTATATATTTAAATTGAATACAAACATCGTGAAAGGCACAGGAAAGAAGATTAAACAATGGAGACTTTGTAACATAGCAATTACGCAAGTTAAACATGGCATGAAACTGAAATTATTGAAATGTTCAAGCACACAATGCAGCTTGTGTTGAACATAAATTCATTCTGAAATCACTTGAAATGAGTCCATTACGAGTTTATACTTGCATTTCCCAAGAATGAAGGAACATGATTAATGTGCAGGAAACATTTTACCAAGTTTCTTTGCTGGACGCGCCATGTAGTGTAGAAAATAGTATATCAGGCCGCTATGACACTGAATAATAAGAAAGCATTAAAAGTACTGGCATGATACCCCGGTTTGGCAAAATGCCTTTTTATTATTGTTACGATTTTATGATCATATTTTGACAATAGAAATCACTTAATTGTACTTCTGGAGTTATTTCAGTAGATTTTCATTTTGCCCTTTTTTGCCTATTTTAGCTGCTGCCTGTTTTTGGAATTTTGCCTTATTGTGCCTTTTTCTGCCTTATTTGCGCCTTGTTTTGCCTTTTCTCTCGTTATTTTCCCTCTTCCCGCTCCTGACACCAATCTCTATCAATCTGAAGTTATACCTGCAAGCCTTGACAACATGAAGTGTCGGTCGTGTGTTGACTTTCTATGGACGCGGAGGCTCCAGTGTCAGGTTGTGTTGCAGATCTAAAAGGGAAAGGAAGATGATTCCAGTGAAGATTTTTGATATTTTTCATTGATGCTAACAGACTTGTTTGCTCACGAGGAACTCGTCCTATGTCTGAGTATGGCCTCAGATCATTCGAGGACAGAAGATATATCCTTCTCAGTTCCTTCTTGTTCTCTCTTCCCTTTTGGCGATTATTCAGGTGCGAAGAACGAAATCTATAATTCGTTTTCAGTGATACCATTTCAGGATTCAAAAGGGAGTCCACAATATCATTTCGTAGAGAGCGTCACGAGTAAAATAAATTCGTAGTCGTCATACCGGATGGTCACATGCAATCAAGATTACCAAGAAAAGATAGTTTCTTTCCTTAATGTAAGCGGTGATGTAAATTTTAGTTGGAATAAAAATGTGAATCATTTTAACTATTAATTTTTTTGGCAATAATTACTTTTAAATAATGATTTTTCAATGTTTGCTGTGTTTTACACCCCTACTTTAGCCCGAATAAATGCTTTTTTGAGTGCCTATTTTAGTAAAAATAAATGCCTTTTTGCCTGCCTATTTTAGGTAAAATAAATGCTTGAATATCCGGGCTCTCGTAACTAAATGCACTCAGCACACGTTATTCGAATGTAAGGCATTGCTGAGAAGAACTTGTATCAAACACTTATAATAGGAAAGTTGCGGAGCGCCCGCTAACATGAATGTTCTACACGACTGGCTCGGAAGTGAAAAAGTTGGTTGAGCGACGCGACGCACGGAGTAGCCGCCGGTGGCCCCCACCCATGGAGACGGGGCGGTGCGCCGCGACGGTGGCGAACGGCGTCGCGTCGTTCCGTCGCGCTCTTGCTGGCGGCCGCAGGTGGCCGCGGCGACCATTCGTAGAGGTGTTGGAAACGGCGCGGCGCGTGGGGCGACATGCGGGCCAGCGAGGCGTGGTGGCGCCGAGTCGGCGTCTTATTTCCGCTCGGGTGGGCGCAACGTCAGCGGCGGTACGGACGGGGCGTAATGACAAAACAATGCGGCCCAGGTTCATCTCTAAGCCAATGCAGAGTACGCAATAGATGAGTTCAGTCCCGATCCATTTCCTTTGCTATGCTTTGACTACAATGCAGCAATTTCCGTTTTTTTTTTTTTTTGTTTTTTTGTTTTTTTTTTTCACCTTTAGAAAATTATCTCAAAAACTCGCGAAAACTAATCAAATTCTGAAAAGAAGGGAAACAATTGTTACCACTGCAGCGACTCTGACTGGGAAGATCGAGGGTTCGAGTCCCGTCAGTGCCGGTTTTTCGATACTAAATAGCTAAAATTCGCAATTTGCGTTAGCTAAAGGAGAATTATAGTGGTCGACTGCTCTGATCGTTAGTTTTCTGTGGTTTCTACTATCAATACTTTAATGCAATACTCTATCCAAGTATTACGGATCGCCCGCGATCTTTTCTTCTTCATTCTTGTCCCCTCCTCTCCCCTTACATACACATTACACTACTGCCCGTGCCGAGGGACTAGTCGGGTGCTTAGACCCTACTCCGGCTGGAGCGGGGCTCCACTGGCGAAAATACGTGAAGAGGATCCGCAACGTTCTTTCTTCCGCGCGCGTTTTCCTTCCTCTTCTTTGCCTTATCCTCACCCCTTATTTGCTTACATTTGCACTAACGTGCACTACACTACCACACATGCCGGGGGAGACCGGTCGGGAGCTTAGAGCTTGTTCCGGCTGGCGCGGTGCTCCGCTGGTGGGAAATACCTGGTTTGGGAAAACTTCGCTAGCCAACGGTAGGTCATCGGCATCCCCGCTGGATCTCGTCATCCAGCGGGGAGAGACCACCGCTACCTCCCAAGGAAAAACATGCATTACACTTACGGGACTAATGACCTTGCCAGTTGACGCGCCCGGAATCACTAACAATCAGTCAATTCGAAAGATAAAACGTCAGATCTTATTTTCATTGAACATTATTGTTAGTGAATTGAGTTGTCTTGTCCCGTTGTAGCTCGATACTATTTTTTACCCCTTTTAAGTTTACTAAATGATATTTCACCCATTTGTAATCAATAAAGTTAAAAGATTTTGAAAGGCAACCTCAACGTGTCACTCAAATCTCAACGTTTGTGCTCGAATACCCCAAGCGTCGGTAAAAGAGTCATTTGAACCAGCTAAGACGGATCTCCATATACTCCACACGTTCAAAAGGTAACACGAGATTGAAAGTTCCGCTCTTAGAATATATTTTTTTAACTTCAATATCGTGTTTATCAACTTTATTTAATTTTTATTTCTTTACGGAAACTGATTTTAAATTTGTATATTTTCATATTTTTTACCAAATTTGAAATTTTGTTTAATAATATTTGAGGCCCCTTGGACTCTGAGGCCCAAGCTGTAGCTTATTTAGCTCAACGGCAAATCCGCCATTGCTTCTAGTCTCTCTATCTATCGCACCGAAGTGACTCGTGACCCCACATTGGTCATTGCGAATACCATATTGAATAAGCCCAGCTTTTGAGCCCATCGCGCTTAGTCCTCTCAAAATAGAAGTTTTCGGTAAATTTGAATTAAATCGTGGTTATTATCCTCAAATACGTAACGATGATTTTCTCAAAACTGCGCCATTTTTTCTTGAAAATGTTTTAAAGAATAGTGCACAACACACTGAAATCTACGGCACAAATGCCATTTTCATTATTATTTTTTTACATTTCAAAAATGAAAGTGTACATTTTTTATGAATAATCTGAGACAGATTTGTAAGGTCGTGATGGTGTAGTGATTAGGGGTCGTCCGTAAATTACGTAACGCTAAAGAGGGGGAAGGGGGTTTGAGGCAATGTTACATTGCGTTACACTGGGGTAGGAGTGTTAGCTTGGTGTTATGTAAGGTTGATATATTCTTTTTAAATTTTCAACATTTTATGAAATAATTACTTTTATTGTCACATACTAAAACATTAAGATATTATTAAATGAAATTAAATATTAATAAATTAATAAAATTATGATGTAATTGTTACAATAAATGGAAATATTTTTTCGTCAAAGATATTTTGATTGATAGATTACGAAGAAAATATTCGAAATTGATGTGTAGAATATTCTAGAATCCTATTAAATATGCGCAATAGTCTCTCGCCCATACATCATGTTCGACGGCGGTTGCAGGGCATGTTGTCAGTAATTGTCTCAAGTATGCATCCTTCCTTCACTCAAAAATTTTCTCCAATCTTATTGTTAGATGCGGTCAGAATCAACTAATTGTAAGTTTAATTATAAATTTTAATATGTCACAAATAAATTTAATATAGATGGTTTTGAGGTATATAAAATATTTTTACTTACTGTAAATGGGGGGTTACGTAATTATTTACGAGGGTTCATGCGTTCGTAGGTGCGCTAGAGGGGGAGAGGGGGTATTCCAAATACTCAAAACTTGCGTCACGTAATTTATTGGCGGCCTCTTAGAACGTTGAGCTCTTAAATGTATGTTCTCGAGTTTAAATCCCAGCCAGAGTAATCATTTTCACAGGTCGGAAACTCGTAGAGACATGTGATAGGTCAATGAGGTCATTCTCTCGTGAAATATGCCGGCGTCGGTGGCCGAACTACTTAACCACGCTACGTGAAGTTATGGAGGTTAAGCAGCTCTAGACAACGAGGATCTCTGGATGAGCGTCTTGTCTGGGAACCTGGGGCACTGATGGTGCCGAGCCCCTAACCAATAAGGATAAAAAGCAATCACATTATGACAAAATGACTCCGTTCCGGGAGAATTACTCCGTGATCAATACTCAATATAGACTTGGAAGATAGTTACGAGAGTAATAGAATAAAAAAAATATAATAACCTGTTGAAGGCCGTCAAAGTTTGCATTCGACTTCATGCGAAATTGTCGCATCGGTTCAACTAGTATTATATTACGTAGCTTTGTTTTGTACATTATTATATTGTAGGAAGGTGCAATTATTAGACTAGGGATGGAAAAATATGTTTTAAATTGTACTTCTAAATTTGTGTGTAACAAAAAACGTGATTAAGGAATGTTTGAGAAATATTTTATTTCCCTAGTCCCAACGGTGACAGTAGCAGTACCCAGTCTCGTCAAAGCCCAGCCAAGTTGTTACAACGCTCTGTGAGAGGAAAATTGGGTCTTGCCATTGAACGTTCAGATTCTCCGGGCCTAGAAATTCTGGGAAAATTGAACTACAGTGAAAAAGTTAAAGGTGTGTTTCTAATGAATTTTATAATTATCATATACAGTGAAGGGAGATACAAATACACTCAAGAATATCGATTTCAGAATGTATGGATGTTGTTTTAGGTCATCAGCGTGAGCTCTCTGAAACTTCAAGTGGTGGATCTGAAGATTGTCATTATTTAGAAGTTGAGAAGTTGCTGAAAGTGAGTATATATTTAGGTTTTTAGAAAGGTAAACTTCCTAATAATTTTCTGCATTATCAATTTTTGCACTATTTATTATTATTTTCTGGCAAAGGAAAAGGGTAAAGGATAGAATTATTGATTTTTAGTTTCAAGGTTGTTAGATTTCTGTGAAACTGATCATCTGTTGCTTCCTGATTTGAAGTTTATGCATATTAATCAAATACAGAATAATTCTAAAAGCTGTTCTGTTTATGCCTTACAGGTATGATTATAAATTATGTGTTTGTTCTTAATAGTTGCCATTGATATGATAGAGGCATATAACAATGAGATAATTCATTCATTAATATGCAGATATTTCAAATTGGAATGGTCCTGTTGCTAGAATTATCATCATAGCTTTAAGGGACTAGTAGCATTTAAAAAAAAATATTTACTAAAGTTCTATGCTTATTGTCAAAACCCTGTTTTAACACTGTGAATGATTCTGATTATTTTTAGAGGATGGCAGAAATGACAGAAATATTAGAAGCTCGAGAGACCAAGTTGGTAGAATTAAGCAGAAGCAATGTTGAGTTACAAGAAAATAATTCAGAGTTAAAAACGTAAGTATATAATTAATTTCCATTATATTTTTGATATAATGCCTTAATTTTTATTTTAACTGAGTACTGATACAAATTATATTGCTTCACAATTTATTATTATTATTATTTATTATTATTAGTATTATTATTAGTATTATTATTATTATTATTATTATGTGTAAAGATTGCAATCGTGTTAATTGAAATGTTCCCTAAATGTGTTCTACAACATATTGTGAAAAGTTTGTGATTTTTAAGCAAATTGTTTATTTATGGGGTGTGAGATCTGATCCTGGAATACATCTGGGATTCATGTTACCATGGCACAGTGGCGGCTCCTTGTGGTAGACAAGGTAGGCACTGCCTACCCTGATGAATATGTACTAATTAAATACACTTCATAATAATAAAAAAGTGACTTGCAGTTTTAATATGATGTAATATTCATTTGGAAATAAACAGATGTCCATCGAGGAAACGTCAAAAATTGGAAAATAAGCTCTTAAAACAATTTTAAGCTTATATTGTCTAATAAACTACTTGGATATTCTGAATGCAATTAACACTCAAAACTTGGTTTGAAAAAATGCTTTCTAGGCAAAAATTTGCATTGCAGAAGCATAGAAACGAGCCACAAACGTGTAAATTGCTTATTATTTACAAACGAAATAAATTTTTCTTTCTTAGCCAATAAATTCATTTCTTTTGTAAATAATAAAGAATTTACATGTTTCTGGAGCGCTTAGAAAGCATTTTTTCAAACCAACTTTTGAGTGCTTATTGCTGCTGAACCATTCGGAATATACAAGAAGTTTATTAGACAAAATATGCTTAAAATTGTCTTAAGAGCTTATTTTCCGATTTTGAACGTTTCCTCCCCGGACATCCTGTATAAGTAACATTTCATTACCGTGGTTCGAGCCGTATTTGCATTTCAATCGTTTTCTAACAGCCTGCCTCGTCTCTTCCCGCAGAGTTTCCGGGTAGGCACGCCTTAACGCTTCGCACCGTATTGTGAGAAAAGATTCTGTAGTGATCGTAGAACAGTAGCCTGTTGTGTCCAAGCTCGACGCATGCGCGTTGTGCGTATATTTTTTGATTAAATCAAACTCGTCAACAAAACAGTAAACACACGCGCTACGCTATTGGCATGTGAGTGGAAATCGGAATCTTTCGTGCGGGCAGGTAGCAAGCGAATTTGGTGGCCTACATTTCGATTCAATCATGAAGTCCGTTGACACTTCGTCAGCTGTGACGGTGCCATCCAATCAGAAGCTTGAACGTCACTTTAGTGTCACTTTTAGTCACTTAAGTGACGATCAAGCTCCCGATTGGATAACAGTATCACAACTGTCGAAGTGTCTATGGACTTCATGATTGAATCGAAATGTAGGCCACCAAATTCGCTTGCTACCTGCCCGCACGAAAGATTCCGATTTCCACTCACATGCCAATAGCGTAGCGCGTGTGTTTACTGTTTTGTTGACGAGTTAATAAGCGGAGAAAGTGATTACCGTATTTACGCGAACTTAATGGACACCTCATATTTGAAACTAAGAATTATGAAAAAAGGGTTTGTATCGAATGTAATGCGCATCAATCACAGAATAATAGGAACGGTATTTTATTTAAATTTATGTAATACAACAATGGCAATTTACACTTTAACCCGTAACTGGTGAGGTCATTTTTGTCACGTAACGGGTGATGTGGAAACTATACATACCCCAACACAAAAACTTCCTTAAAATGTTGAAATAACAAAAACGTCTGTCTGGGTGATATGTCCAAGAAATTTCATGCGCTATCATTAGGATTAATACAAAAATAATTAAACAAGAAACACAGTTACTTCTCAAATAAAAAAAAAGTTAGTGTCCACATGAATCATAAAAAGCACTCCTCCAACTATATTTTGTACCAAAACGCAGACTAATTATAAAATTGCCTTTTAACGACCAGAATCTGATTAAGGAGTACCAAATAATCACATCTTATGACTAATACAACACAACCTCAATTTTAAGTCACTTCCCACAGTCCCTCATTCACAGCAATTTCCGCAAATACGAACCGTAGTCACTGAGCGCAGATGGGCATGTTTCAGTGAGCTGAGGTAACTTTTGGTTTGCGGTAACATCGCCTTGGACGTATTCCACCTCTCACTAATTTACCTACATTATCTTGGCGTTGAACAAAAAGTGCAGGTTCTTTCAAGATTGGGGATATGGTTAGCCGTAGTTCATGGGGCATGTGTACATTCTGTCGTCTGATGCGTTCCTTTAGATCCCACGCTCTCGCTCTCTTCACCCTTCAATTCGCTCTTTTCCGCTTCTAAATTGACTTTGACCGATTTCTCAAATCCTGGGTTATCTCCCCTAATAATATCCATCAAAGCGTCCATAGTTTTGTGAAATTAAAAAAAGAAAATACACGGGATAAAAATTACGTAATCGGTGAGGTGGGGATTGATTATACCCCAAGCGCCAGAAAAAATAAAATAAAAAGTTTCTGCACACCTTCAACAATGTGACTACCTCCGGGTTTGCAGAACAACTGACTTCCTGAGAGGTACCCAGAAGCATAGGCTCCTTTTCTATGGGAAAAACCGGGAGCGGTAGCTCTGTGCATCAACTGATGGCACTGCAGCGCCTCTGACCGGGAGGTCCTAGGTTCGAGTCCTGACGGCGGCAGGATTTTCGACACCAGCTTTTCAGCTAGGTCAAATTCAGCCGCTGTCTGGGGGAGAATTCTAGCGGCCGGCTGCTCTGATCGGTAGTTTTCCGTGGTTTCTCCGATCAACACCAGGCGAATGCCGGAGAGTACCCTATCAAACGGGCCACGGATCGCGCGCGATCTTTCCTTCATCTTCATTGTCCTATCCTCTCTCCTTTCACACACACACTGACATGCACTGCACTTCCACATATTCCGGGAGGCCGGTCGGGATCTTAGAGCTTGTCCCGGTTGGGGCGGCGCCCCGCTGGTGGGAGAGTCCTGGTTAGGGGGAAACCCCACTAGCTGACGGTAGGTCAGCGCCGGATCTCGCCATCCAGCGGGGAAAGATCACCGCCATCTCTCGAGAACCAACATGTACTACACTTACGAGACTAATGACCAAAGCAGTTGACGCGCCAGGAAACACGAAAAAATCAATCAATCAATTGAATGTTACTGGCGTTCTACGGAACGGATTTGCACTCGAATCTAATGCGCATCACGATTTTGAATACTATATATGGTCAAAAGAGTGCGCTTTAGATTCGCGTAAATACGGTATTACGTAGGAAGTATTATTGTTTCATTTTAAATTAGTATTCTACAGATTAGTGTTACCTGATGTTTTATAATTATATCTGATTTTACATTAATATTATGACAGATACCGAAAATTAACCAATAAGTACACCATTTTTTCGTCTTAACGATGTAGAAGACACACATTTTGCACAATGGTCGACCTACTCCTACGAGTGCGGTTGTACGTTGTGCTGACGAGAAAAATGCAAGAAAATTCAATCCTTCTTGGCACAATTCACACAAATGGTTAACAGGTAGTGAAGTTAAAGCTAAGCTTTATTCTTGGGCGTGCCTGTTATTGTCAATTAAGGAGAGTATTTGGAATAGAGAAGGATATTTTATCATGAAAAATTTATCAGAAGCTATGCAAAAACATGAAATGTCAAAAGATCGCATATGTAATTCAGTGAACCTTAAACGCCTGGGGAAAAATTGATTCCCATATCTGAATTATTATCAGAGCAACACAAACTCGCAAGACATTTTTAGAATCTGAATATCATGAAATCAAATCTGTGCGTGCTTCATGAAATAATGAAATGATATTAGTGAGAAAATTGTTTTGAATAAATTGAATAAAATTACAAAACGTTTGATTGTGTCTGGCCCCCGTGCCCCCTTCCCGCGATCCGCCACTGTGTAGTTATCTGTTTTGCCTTTCCTGAATATTTGTTAACGAGCCGCCACAATACCATGCTAATACATTTTGTTAAACTGGTTTAGAAGTAGAAGTCGCTGGAGGTCGGCTTCGGCAAATCGAGCTCTCTGTCGAATTATCAATTATAATGTGGGTGCGGGCATCTATCTTCATCAGTCTCGGACGTCCTGCTGAATTTGACCAAATCGGATTGCGGCGCGCCTGAGTAGGGCATATGGAAGTAATAAGATCTACAGGGCAATCCGAGTCTTTTAAAATGTTGATGTGTGTCAAGAGCAGCAAAACCAAGATTTCGTGTCATTACGTCGGAACGAGTGGATTGACAGTTTTCGACTCGCGCCTTCTAATTTTGCAGACTATTTTGTTGAACAATTAAATAAACGAAAAAGCTTAAGATGTTACGACCTTTATTAATTGAAACACATTCTCTTTCGACTGAGGCATGTGAATTAAATGTGAAGTTTGTTATTATTTTTTGGATATAACATAAAATATGCATAAACGGAACAATAAGAGCTAATTGAACAATAATTGAATCGGCAATAAGAACCCACTCTTATGGTTCTGAACAAAATCTGTGGCGGCAAGATAAAGGAATTTCTGGGTCCCAAGATACCAGAATTTTTGCTTCTACGTAGTAAAGAGAGAGTATTGTATAATTGCGCCGTAATTCGGTTATTTTTAAAACTCGTCAGGTCCAGGTCACAAAAAAAAATGGATAAATCGTGTTCCTATGTATACATTTCTTCCTCTAAAACGTTGTGTAGTCAGAATCCATGTTTAATGGGTCCTTGATACCGAAAAATCAATTGACAGCAAACGTCTTTCTCCGTCCGTGGTCAACGTTAGGGCCTAAACCGTTCAAATGTTTTCCAAAATTACTATTCGCTGATCGGTCTGAACGAAGCCAAGCCATCCGTAATCGTGTGGGCTCTGTTTATCAGTAATACCTCCATCCGTATTTTTATTTTAATTATTTTTTAAAATTTATTTTATTTTATTTTTTTCTTCGTCTTTTCATCCTTGCCTTTTCCCGTTCCTACGGGGTCGGCGCTAATGGGGGCGGTCTCATTTTTATTAATTTTCCGCTCACTCAATTTTTTTACTGATTTGGCGATGATTTTACGGCCGGATGCCCTTCTTGACGCCAACCACAGGTGACACACAAGCACATTGTACACGAAACATAACCATGCCCGTGGCGGGATTTAAACCCACGATCCTTCGGTCTGAGATTGCCACGGCACTACTGCCTTAGCGACCTCGGCTACCCGGATCGGCATCCTAGGGCCCGAATAAATTCCGAAAATTTACGGGATCATCTTGTTTTTCCGAATTTGGACCCGTAGTCCGGAAAAAACTTTGTCGCGACCCGAAACGTTCCCGAAGCGCGGCGACTATGTTTGTCGCCGAAGTACACAAAAATTACTCACATTTTCAAAAAATTCAACATGACTTTATTTGAAGATCTCTTTTTGATGAACACATTTCCTTAAGAAAAATATGTATCTTCACAATTGTAGTTGTAGGAAGACGCCGACATTTCCTTTTTTTTTATTATTATTATTATTTTCGAAAAATCGGGCATTTCAACGAACATGAGAAACCTTAACCATTCTCTTAAACGTCCTTTATGCGATCTAAGGTCTAAATTTAACCAAAAACTGATGCGCCGTTTTTTAAGAAAAAATTGTTTAAAGAAAATAAAAATTGCCGTGTTTGACACAAAATTACGCCAAAAAAGACTCATGTTTTTGACACATTGAACTTGAGATTATTTTTAGATGTTTTTCATGAACACATTTCATTAAGAAAAAAAGTTTAGCTTCATAATTGAGGGGTTGCCTGGAAGAAGGGCGCAATTCAGAAAATACAGTTTTGAGATAGTCAAGAAAAACTGTGTACAAGCTGAATTTCTCACATGAAATAAAGAATACGCACATATCGAACGAAAAACCATACTAGTAACTGAATAAGCACCCAACATGCACTAAAATGCTCAAATAAGTGGATTTACATTAATTTGAAAGTGTTGAATTGTGCCCTTATTCCATGGAACAAGCGAATTTTGAAATAGTTTCCTTCTATGAAAGTCTGCATGTATTTATTAATTTCAGAAATAAAGAATAATGTGCATATTCATCCAGATTATTGATGATTTATTAATTCTTGTTTTCTGATTTTCGAAAAGTTTTCCTATTTCGTCCTTAATATTTTCATCTTTAACACTACCGTAGTAAAGAAGCATCTGAAGATGTGTCACTATCATCTGGAAGCTTAAAATCACTATCATCCCATGAAAAATCAGATATACCGGACAAATCTTCTGTATCTACAGCCATCATGTCGATGTTCTAAACACCGGGAAACGAAATGATGCAAGATCGTAGAGATAACAAGGTTAGGAAAAAGGGGCGCAATTCTGTGTTTCAAAAGCCTCTCAAACGCCATCTATTGAGGTTAGCGTAGTACTATCTAGAGGGGTGTTAGAAAGTCTCCTAAAGAACGTTTTGAAATATTTTACGGCCAAACGCCATAATTCGAGATACGCCCTACTTCCAGCCAACCCCTCGATTGTATTGTGGGAATTGTGATGCTGTGTTGTTGACGTTATTACATGAAAAAATAAAGGAAGTCATCTCCATCAATTTAATATTTATTAAGTTGACGGAGATGACTTCCTTGATTTCTTCCCTCAATTGTAATTGTAGGATGACGCCGGAAAAAAATTGAATTTTTACAATTTTCGTATATCAGGGTTTTTACCAAACATGAGACCTGCACATCTTAAATGTCCTTCAGACATTTCCAACAACAAAATGTAATAAAAAAAGAATTGTTTTGAGAAAAAAAGAATTGTTTCAAGAAAATTAAAAATTGCTTATATTTCACGCCAAATTATTGCTTGATTCCAGATCGATTGGAGAGAAAACAGCTGAACGGTTTAGCCGCTAGCGTTGTTCATGGACGGACGGACGCAGGGACCGACAGACAGACGTTTTACCGCCAATCGGTTTTTCAGTATGAAGGGTCCACAAAACATGGATTCAATCTATACCACGTGTTGGAGGATTTATTTTTTAATTTAGCAACTGTTTGTATTCACTTTTTTGTTACCAGGGCCCTGTAATAAGAGTTTTTCTGCCGAAAATTCGCCATTTTTCGGGCAGCATTACATAACTTTCCCTCTAATACGTAAGCGGTACCGAGAAAGAAAAAGTGGAAAATATTCCGAAAGAATTTTCAAGAAACGCGTGTTTTGGGGGGTTTCAAGACTCTTGTAGTGATGAAACATTTAAATTACTATTTTGACGTTCCTGTATAATATGAATCATTACGACTTGATTAATCAGATTCTCGATAATTAATAACGATTCTCAATACCGCTAGCAAGAAAATGCAAGTGGATAGATAAATATGAAATATAATACTGTTATATTTGTGAAAACTACATTTTATACTAATTACCCCTTATTACTAATTACCCCATATTAGCAGGCAAAGTGAAAGGATCAGTCTGTTTTCACATTTAACTCAATTAAATGACGCAATTTGAAATGGATTTAATGCTTAAATGATATTAAACGTAATTTTTTTCTTTTCAAGATTCTAATGACTGCCTCCAAGCACTTGTCAAATTACATTCATAGTAACAGTGCCTCAAACGGAGCGCAGAATATGCGAATTTACCATTTTCGATTTTGTTTTAAATTTTCGAAAATACTGGGAATTCAAACATTATTTTTTTTTTACCGATCTTTGCTACATACGTGAAAAATATTTAAAGCAAACATTGGAGACTTTGTGAGAAAATATTGTTTAAAATTTAAAAAATGTGTATGTTTGACGGAAAAAATACTCATATTTCAAAAAATTGAACGTGACCTTACTTTAAGATCTGCTTGTGATGAACACATTTCATGAAGAAAAAAATTATCTTCATAATTGTAGTTGTAGGAAGACGCCGAAAGCAATTCGAATTTTTACAATTTTCGAAAAATCTGGGATGTCAACGAAAATGAGACCTTCACCATTCTCTTAAGCCTCCTTTACACTATCCGAGGTCAAAATTTTATCAAAAAAAAATTGGGCCGTTTATGAGAAAGAAATTGTTTAAAACAGTTAAAAATTGACTAAATTTCACGCAAAATTATGCGACTACTGAAATTTCCGAAAAATTGTACATGGCCTTATTTCAAAATCTGTCTTTAAAGAGCACATTTCATTAAGTGAAACTTTTCTGTTTTCAATATTTTAAGGAAGACTAAAAAAAAAAAAAATTTTGGAATTTTCGAAAAATTAGGGATTTCAATGGAAAATAAGACTTGCAACTTGCTCATAAACGCCCTTCACACTATCCAACAACATAATTTACTTTTACAAAATTGGTACAATTTTTTTGAAAATTTCCGAAATGCCCCAGGGGCTTTGTAAAGTACCCCCCAAAATTACAATATCGGGTTCAAATTCAAGGAACCGCGACATCAGCCAGATCGAATAAGGAATATCAATTTTGGTGAAAACCCTGCTTATAGTTTAGCTGTTAACGTTTTCATAGACATGATGGACAAACGGATGGACAGACATTTTACCGTCAATCGATTTTTCGATATCAAGAACTCACAGAATATGGATTCTGACTACACGTGTTAGAGGAAGTAATTTACTAAATATAGGGACAAAATTTATGCACCTTTTGGTTATCAGGACCCAGCAATAAGAGTATTTCGGTCGATAATTGCTCGTTTTTCTCTCAACATTTCAATCGTCTTTGTACTGTGTAAGCAGTAGCGGGAAAGTAAAAACACCTGATTCAATGAATCAATCTTAAAAATATCGATATTTTTTTTAAAAAAAACGATGTTTTGAAGACATTGACATCGAATGGATCATTCATATTCTGAACTCAGTGTTGTCATCAATTTCTATAATTTAATAGCTTTACTGTTATGTGTAAAGAGTAGTGCGAAATGGAAAGTTGCTTGCTTAAGAACTTCAGTGGTTAATGGTGAATGGTAATGGTACTGGATCACCCTCATCTTTGAGTTGTTCTGCTTATAAGTAGTTCAAAGTTAAAAATGGATTCAATACATTAGAAAAATAGTGATATTCCAGCAGCATATTCTTTTTAAAAAGTACCTACTAAGGATACTTTTTTGGGGAAATTTTCTATTTACCAATTAAAAAAGGTTAAGAAAATGGCTTGCTGTTTTGAGTTCCAAAAGCAATAGAAAATGTCTTTCTTTTGCAGTTTTATCTTGATGTGTTCTTTTATAACAATGTCAAATTAATACTTGTGATTCTGTTGTGAATTTGTTCTCAGTCAACTTGAAGCTGCGTTACTTTCAAAAGTCACAGAAACTCAAGACATTCATCAAGTAACAGAAGAATTTACTCAAAGATTGTCATCATTGGAAAGAAAATTTCAGCAAGCTATTCGTGATAAAGAAACATACAGAAAACAGCTAGAGGTAAATGCAAGAGAGAAATTTTTCTCTCTTTCCATTTCATGGTCTTCAACTTGAACAGCCTTTTTAGTAATGGACTTGCATTTGGTGTGTAGTTATCGTGTGTTACAGCCATTGTAATGCTGTAATGTTTTGAGTGATTGTGAAGGGGAATATTTCACATTGGTAAATAGTTAAATGATATGAAATTCTTTAGGAAGCAAATTCTAATTACTCTTTACTTATTTACAGACATTTTGTTCAAATTATTGGTTAACAGAATAAATACAAATACGTTTGAGTGCAAGTAAATATAATAATGTGTATAAAGACGATATCACAACTTTTGCATGAGGTAAACACAAATTACTCATGCATAAGTCAAAAATTGCAAGTCAACATTTCATTTGTTCTCTTCTTTTTAATTGATCAATACTAAATTGTGTTTGTTTATTAAGTATCACATCCTCATGAGAGTATTTTTTAAGTGTGTGACAATGGGTGTCAAGCAATAGAAAAAGTCAGTCCATTTCTCATATTTTTACATGGAACTCCAAACCTCAACTCCTGTAACAAATAAGGACTCTCAATGAATCCATTTAGTAGCTTAAAATAAATTCAGTATGCTTTAGGACATCTATTGATAATAATTTTTTCAAGATGTTTAGTGTATTTGCTCTCAATTTATAGTCATTATAAAAAAATTGACCTTGTAGATCTAAGTACAGTGAGGCCATTCCAAATGTGTGCAGTATGGTTTCCAAATGTTTTGTACGCACATTGTACAACAGTGATGAAACTGACCAAGCTCATTTAGGTCTCACTTAAGACAAGTTCAAGGTTTTTAAAAACCTTGCAGATTCTTTTGATAAATCTCAATTGTTAAATTGATTTATTAACAATTTTTAATTATATTCATCAAAACTCATTTTATAATAGAACATGATACATAGATATTTTACAGACTTTACTACTCCGAAGTTAGTGTTATTTATAGTGTAACAGTTTGCTGAAATCTATTTTGCACAACAAAAATTATGGTTTCTATAATACAATGGTAAGCACAGGTCACACTGCCCCAAGATAGGCCATACCAAATGTATCACAACACTTAATGCATCTTCTGTGTCCTGGATGCCAGGCTGTGTGCCCAGCAGCTGTGTCAGAGGTCAGCAACTTCTTACCTGTAATGTTAGGTTGCCTTGGATGTTTTTTCTGTTTAATTATATATGTTTGTTTTTATTAAAAAAGCCACACATTTATTCCATAATATTTTTAAGTTGTATGTATGAGCAGTAATAAAAATTGTTAATCTTCTAGCTTCACACATAATTTCATGGGATGCAGAAAAGCAGTAGAAAGAGTCGTTTACCAAAGCCCAGAATGTGGTTAACTGAGTCACCGATTGTGGTTAAGTGAACCCTTAAATAAGTGTCCGCGTTGTGCAATATACAGAACCATTATAAAATGCTCAATATTTTATTATGGTGGCAAGGTGTTTACCTTGCAACAAAATCATACATTTTCCACTAAAAACCTTCCAGTTTTACTTTTTCGCATTATTACATACCTACATAGTAAAGAGAAAGTATTGTAATTCTGTGGCAGAACTCACCGATTTTTCGAGAAAAAAATTTGCATTAGACCCTATGAACGGGTAACAAAAAAGTGAGTAAGTTCTGTTCCTATATGTAGAAAATTATGTGTAGTCCAAATCCACGCGAAAGGTGCCTCTCAAAAGTTTCCTATTTTCTCAAATATGAATACAAAATTTATGAATTAACTTTCACCTCGGAGGGCGTAAAAATTGCGTGGTTCTCATTTTCGTTGAAATCCCTGACTTTTGAAAATCGAAAAAGTTTTCAATATTTCCAGTGTCTTCTTACAACAGCAAAACTGAAACTAGTGATTCTAAAACAGCACATACTTTCTCGCCCTTAGTATTGGTTAAGTAATACGATTTATACCGCAATTTCTGCCCGTATTAACACATCTCAGTCATAATTGTTTTTGTAAAACTCATTGCAAATCATAGAACATTAGGTGTGAAAACTTAATATTTTCAATCAAATATCAACACAAATTCGACAGTTAAAACAAAGATCCACACTGCTCAATCATGTCCCAACAATGAGACGGAATTCACAAAACTACAACTCCCATCTCGCGGGGCAGAATGCCATTGTCGCATTCCAATTTGGTATTTCCTGAAGGGTAGCAAATGGAGCACGAGTAATGAGAATTTGCAAAATTACGCCAAACAACTCGTATTATTTAAAAAAAAATGTATGTCGCTTTTTTTAAAGAACTTATTTTTTATAATAGATTTCATGTAACAAAAATGTGTATTTTCGAAAATACACAAAGTGCGACCTTCGCCACTTTCGATGGGGCCAACACCACTTTTTTACCGTTCTTTGCTACATACGTGAAAGAAATAAAGAGAAAAATGAAGCCGTTTTTGAGAAAATAATTATTTAAAATTTAAAAATTGCGTATTTGTTTGATGCCAAATTACACAGAAAATACATGTATTTTCGAAAAATTGAACATGGCGTTATTTGAAGATATATATTGTGTATGTATTCCCATTGAGCTCCATGACATATTCCTTACATAAGGCATGTCAAGGTCGCGAGCATGGTAATACACTTACTAGAGCAAGCAGGCACTGCGTTCAGAGAGATTGGCGTGAGATTTAACTAGTGGCGCTAAAAGGGCATACTTTCTCGCCCGTATTTTCACGCAAAATTACGCGAAGAATACTCCAATTTTTCAAAAATTGTACATTACCTTATTTCAAAATCGATCTTTAAGGAACAGATTTTATTAAGGAAACAATTTTCTATCTTCATAATTGCACTTGTAGATGCTGAAAAAATGTTGACCTTTTGCAATTTTTGAAAAATCAGGGTTTTCAGCGAACATGAGACCTGCACCATTCTCTTAAACATCCAACAACAAAATTCAGTCAACAAAAACAATGGAGCCATTTTGTTGAAAATTTGGAAAATATTCCAGGTGCTTCATGTTAAGTACCACCCCAAAAAAATTGAAACTCTTTTTCACAGGAATCTATAGAGTTTTCGAAAACCTTAATTGAAAGTCATTTGAAGCACTTCCACTCACAAATCCAATAATGTATTGAATTTGATAGAAATGTGCATATTAACAATATTTTTGAGAGATATCTTTAAAAATTACATTTGTGTAATTTTTGAAAAAGCAAGAGAATGCACCAAAATAAACTTTACGTCATATTAAACAGTGCCATTACCACTATCCATTGCAAAAGTTTGAAGAAAAAATTTATAGCCATTATTGAGAAAATGCCATTTAAGCGTTTCTGAAAATGCGGAATTTTGAGCTCATTTTAAAAGGAAAATGTTGTCTTCGAAAAATTTTATATGACATTATTTAAAGTGCATGTACTCATAAATATAATAATATAAATAAATTGCCTCTAATATAAATATTAACGATGTGAGAGTCATGTCAAATTACAGTTTTCTTATTCTTGAAAAAAACAAAAGAATAGATCAATATGGTGTTCATGTCATCATATAGGGTATATTTGGCACCACCCTACCAAAAATTTAAAGAAAACATTTGAAGCCGTTTTTGAGAAAATATTGTTTTTGTTATATTTTTTGAAATTGCAAATATTGCACGCACTATTGCACGAAAACTACTAAAATGTTCGAAAACATGTACATGACCTTAATGAGATAACTATTTATGGACAATAAATTCCATTTGAAGGAAAAATCTCTATCTTCAATTTTATAGTTGTAGGAAGACGCCGAAAAAAATTCAAACTTTTGAAATTTTCGAAAATTCAAATTTTTCCGTGAAAATGGGATTTATGCCAGCTTTATAACTGTATATTATATTATACTCTATACTGTATATTATACTCTATTCTTACAAGAAATTTAAAGAAAAATTTTGGAGCCTTTTTGAGAAAATTTTGAAAATGTTCCCAGGGCTTCATGTAAATTACTCCCAAATTTTAAAGGTTTTTAAAAATTTCAAAGCTTCAATTAGAGCCAGATGGACAGAGGTTTCTTCGATTTGGGAAAAGATCGTACGCATAGTTTAGGCGCTAGTAGTGTTCAGACAGACAGCCGAACGAACGGACGGACGGACGGACGGACGGACGGACGGACAGACGTTTGCGGGGGAAAGCCTTTTCGGTATCAGGGGACCCCAAAACGTGTATTTCCGTTGAAATCTCGAAATCGATTTTCTGTAGCATTACGTAACTTTCTCTATATTACGTATATTACTCCGTATATACGTATGCACATGAGAAAGTAAAAAGTAAGCGTAGTACAAATTGCTCCGGAATAACGGTATGTTACTGGATACCTGGCACATGGCAGTCTTTGGGAATAGTTACTTGGGAGTCACAAATTAAGCAATATTAAATCACATTTTCTGTTTAAAGCAAAGAAATGATCCATTAAAATGAAATAATATATCAATCAGATTTCAGATTTTCAACTAGGAGTGAAAATAAACATTTTGAATCGAAAATATTTTGATTTTGTAATCGTGTTTACTTAAGTGTGATATAAACTTACGTTCAGGTTAGGAGGTTTAACAGATAAATATTCATGTCTTTTAAAAGCGATGTCTGACCATATGCGAGAATTGTTAATTTATTGTGACTTGTTAATTTATTTCACATTATTACTAAATACAATAATATCAACTGAATGATTTAATAACACAACACAAAATGCAAACAAGGAAAGAATTCGCCATCCAAAGATATTCCTGCCCCTGGGCAAAAAAGTTTCTAAAACGCAGTATTTGAAAATTAAACATGCAATTGTAGTAAATAGGAAATAATAAACGCATGATTTAAATCTCGGTTGTTTGATAGAGCAAATTCGGCAAACATACTTTCGTATGAAGCGACTATTCCCCGCCGCGCGCCGCGTCATGTTGCGCGTGTACACCCCTTTTTGGATTTAGAGGGGAAATAAGAGCAGAGTCGGGGGAAGGTGCCCGTGCTTGCAGGAGCGCCGGGCACCTTCCCTTACTCCGCTCTTATTTCCCTTCTAAATCCTGAAAGGGGTGCACTCGTGCAACGGCCGGGCGCGGTTTGACGTGCCTGCCTTACATTCTGAAGAAAGGCCAATTCAAAATACCAGGCTGCATACTCGTTGCCCAGGGCCAGAAAATCTAAAACTTCTTGCATAATGAATGATTTGTTTATTCTTGACTCGTACCGTGGTTAAAGTGTCTCACCAATGGCGTACACTTTTTGATATATTATGCAACTTTTTTCGTCAACCGCTTGCAATTCTTCTTTTAAAACGCAATATCTCGATTGCTAAAACTCATCTGAACGTTGTTTCTTACAACCGAATAACGTCGTTAGTTACATAATAAAAAAGAAATTAAGGATGTCTCCTTACGCCTGGCGCCAAAACTCCCTAATAGCTACATATGTACAGGAGACTCTCAATAATTATAGTACAAATTTAAACAAAATTTTCCTACAAGAACATTTTATGTGGCCTAGCTCAGTTAACCTCAGTTTATCCAAACGGGCGAGTTGCCATCTCCGTCCGCCAGACCTGATGTGATTACACGGCTGGGGCTGTTTCTGTTGCTCCTTGCAGAGATTCGTGGGATACAATTTCGAGCAGTTAATCAAATTACGATCGGGCCAGTTGTGGTGCGGAATAGTTGGGAAGCAATCTTTTGGAATAATTTGATCAAAGAGTTCTATAAATTATCGCCGGCGTGGGTGATATTTGCAAGTTATTGAAATTCATATTACAAGCATATAGAGAAATATCCCATGTACATTTTGCGTCGATGAAAATCCGTATTATCTCCACCTCTTACAATCTAAAATGTCTCTCATTGGTTCTCACAAGTCAGATAATCATTGTGGTTCACATTGCCTATCAGTTTTTTCGTTCAGACAATGAGTTTTGATGAAAACGTACGCTTCTGCGACCGGAGTCAATTGGTTGTTCGGGGGACGTCGCGTCCGAGACAGAGTTGCCGTTTCGGACGATATGCATTTCGCCCTGAAGAAGGTCGCAGTATGACGACCGAAACATTGCCGCGTACTGTCGAGTGTGTACGATTTATGATGCTGCAATTGTAGATTGCGATGATCTTACGACTGGAGGACGGCAGGGCGAAGTGTTCGGGCGGGCGCACCGTCTTGCCTGGCGGAAGGCGGCGGAATTAGAGGGTGGCAAGGGACATTCAGCATCCTGTCTACCGAGTCAACTGCGCGCTATCCAATACGTCTGCTTGCTGTAGGCGTGCATCGCGTGAACTTGTGGCTTTCTTGGGAGGCCTGTGGCTTACGGTCCAGCGTCTTAATTACTGGCACAAATTGCGTCAGGGACCCTTGTGTCCCAAGCGATCGTTTATAATGGCCTGCACTCGACGTCACTTCTTTTGCTCGGGTCTCCGAACTCGCAATTTTGAGTGTTCACATTATTTGCTTATTGCCCTTTTCAGCTGCTCGCGGTGGCTTGTTTCAATATTTGCCATTTGCACGCTTTCTTTGAATTGCTCGCGGCTTGGAATCCCATTTCTTCACATTACTCTCTTAACAATTGAACAGTGCGTAACAACTCTTAACAACTTAAAAGTACTCATCACTTACTTTTCTGATTCTCTTGCCAAACCAAGTTGTGTGCTCTTCATAGCTATCGTTTTCCTAATTTGTGTAAGAAAGCTTCTGCAAAATTTTTCCACTTCTGCACTTTTGATACAGAAGTTTTGACTCCAAAATGCCCTTCCTTTGCTGTGTTTATCTCATTGGCTGTTTGTTCATCTCTTTGTGGAGATTGGGGCATCCTCAAAAACTCCCCATATGAAATGAATGTGCTAATCTCCTGCATGTCTATGTATAAACTTGCATTAATTTTATTTCAAATTGATTCAAGGATCTATTCTTATTATTTTCACTTTCTCACATAATCCTTACAGATAAAATTAATATTTAGGATAAAGTGCTGGTATTGTGACAGAGAAACATGTTTTGTGGGTCCCTGGTGCAGAGAAAGTGATTTTTTCTCTCTCATATGTAGTATATTTCTTCATATATGGAGTGTAAGTCAAAATACACATTTTGGGATGTTCTTAATACCGGAAACATGATTTTCTCAAAATGTCCATACACTAGCACATACATACTTTACTACGTACTTTACATGGAGCCTCTAGAACATTTTTTATTTTTTCTCTCAAAAATGGCTTCAAAGTTTTTGTTCTAACAGAGCAAAGTGGCATAGGTTCAATTTTCATTACAACCTCTGGAATTTCAATAATTGCTGATGTACAATATTTTTGACACCTTCTTACAGCAGTGAACCCTCATTAACATGAATTCCAATGGGCCAAAATAATCAGTACTCATGTTATAAAAATTTGTATTATCTGATTATTATATATCCCTTTTACCAAGTTTCTTTTCTGGAAACTAAATGTTGTTCATGGTATGGAAAAATTTGTGTTGTGTGGGTACATGCTAAAAAGCTTTATTGTATGTTGTTAAAGACAACTATTTATTTTTTAATGCAATCTATTCCTTAATATTGGATATTTTCATGTACACATTTTTGAAACTATGAGTAGGTTTTGCATAATTTTGAGTGTTGGGTATGATGAGAATGTTAGAATAATCACAACATTAAACATTTATTACATATTTTTAAACAGCATAACACATGAATCCGTAATGTATTTCCTTGGAAATACTCTTGCCACATTAGCCTAGCACAGCTTGAGTTCAAATCTAGTGGCAAATTTTTCTTTCAATTTTTGTGAGAATCAGAGCACTCAAGCACCCAAAGCACCAAATTCGATGCCAGAAAGTAATTTTCATTTAAATATTTGAATTTTCAAAAAATGAAGTATATATATTTTATTGAACATGCTTTGGTTAGGAATTTTTACGTGATGGATGAATTGTTAGTAGGCTAGAAGTTGCTATGTTATAAAATTATGTAAGCAAGATTCATATTAGGAGTAAATATGTATATAGCTAGTTTATCATTAATGTAAGTTTCACAACATACCGTGTTTCATGTTCTTCCATTATCTTCTGTGATTAGATACATTTTTTTATTTACAGCAAGCAAAAGTAGAAGCTGCTTCCAGAATGTCAGTGGGAGAATTAGAAGCAATAGTTGCTGAAAAAGATGAAATCATACGTGAACTTCGTGAAGAAGGAGAAAAACTTTCTAAACAGCAACTACAACATTCAAATATTATTAAAAAGCTCCGAGCCAAAGAAAAAGAAAATGAAAATGTAGTAAAGAATCAAAAGTAAGTATAATTTTAGTAGTTTGAAATCATCTGAAGTAGTAAAAAATTGTTTTAGTCAACCATGTTGGTAGAGGCACTATGAAATAAATTTTCCCACCTTTCTTCCCTCTTTCACCTCCTTACATTGCAAATGATCTTTGTTGTTCAATCACTGTAAAACCGAACTCATCATCATCATTATCATCATCATCAATTACTTCACTTAATTATGCATCAGCTTTTCTTCAGAGAACTTGCAGTTACATAATAAACAATTTGTGTTAATAAAAAAAAACTATTTTTGATGATAGTATGAACATACTAGAAAAGTAACTTCAAAAAAAAGTTACGAGAAACCATCAAGTCCCTCTTGACGTACAATTTTCTTTCTTTTCTGAGCTCCAGTTCATTTCAATTTTGACAGGGTTTGCAGAAGTGTGAATTAAACAGCTGGTAGATGAATACCATGACTATTGTTGTGTGATTTCATATTGCTAAACAGTTTATTTGGCTTTTAATTTGTTAAACTTGTGTTGATATAAACTAATTGGATGTTTTATTTATTTCGTTTCAATAACTCAGTAGCTGCAACATGACTAGATAAGCAGGGAACCCGAGTTCAATTTCCTTGTTGCTTTCCAGAAATTTTGGCAAGAACAAAAGTTGTCCTCCAACCTAGAACATTGAGTGTGAACAATGCAAAGAGAGATCATGATTATTGCAACATCATTTAAATTTGTGAGTCAGTTATTTGAATATTAACTGGTTAGAAGTGTGGTGATGTGAACCATACTTGTTTCCATTGTTTCGTAACCAAATAGCCTTTTTTTTTTTTTTTATTTATTTATTTATTCAAAACTTAGAAATCACTAATGCGTTATGAGCACTGAGGTAATAGATAAGTGGGATTTAAATAGAGAGCTGATGGTGACCAAGGACCTGAAAAATGAGGTGCGTAAAGGCTTTTAAATTAAGACTGGTCTATAATTTCATACGAAAGCATGAATCTCAAGAAACAAAAAGGTTTTAAATTATGGTAATTTATAAGTGTAAACTAATTCTATAATACTTTTATCCTACCCGATCACTTGTAAATGCTGTTTACTTATATGTTCAGAATTGATTAAACTGATGGCTCATAATTATGTCCAGTATAATAATGCATCCTACAGTAGATAAAATGGCTCATTGTTGTATTGGAAATAAAATATTATAGTGACTGCAAAGTCACTATAATATCATTAATTATAAAAGTTTTCAGGTAGAAAATATTTCAAAATGCTGAAAAGGCAATCTGAAGTTAAATGTATATCAGATGTGTTTAAAAGATCATTATATGCACATTTGTAATTATATGCTCGTGCTACCTTGCTCATGAATAATACGTAAATTAACTTGCACATAATTGTCTCTTGTAGTCACTTGTAAGATAAATAACTGTTATTGTGTTAAGCTTTCTAAAAAGAATATTATGAACATTGAATTATAAAATGCAAAAATAGAATGTACTTCCAAAAAAGCATGCATTCTGAATAAGAAAATTTACTATAATGGTGCTTCTGTTTACGTTATTTTCCTATTAGTTGTGAAAATGTTGTATGCTTGTCATTATTTCAGAACTCTCAACCATATTTTGTAATTTTGTTTGTTTGATTTCTGAATTATTGAAATTTCATTTTTTTATTTTTTCATTTGTACATTCTTACATTTATGAAGACTGTTGTATATTATTTCATTTTAGGGAGCAAATTGAAGAATTGAGTCAAGAAGTGGAACGTTTGAAACGGTCCTTGGCTGCTAAAGATGAGGTTGAGCGTACACAAATTGAAGCTGTTCATCTACTTACTGCTAAAACGAAACGTTTGGAAAAGGAACGTGTGTCTCTTGACAAACAACTGGAAGAAATGCAACATAAAATGGACACCTTGAAATCTTCCCTAGAAATTGCTAACAGGTATGTTCTACTGATGGTACATGTACATCTTCTCTTTTTTTCCCCTTCTGATAATTTATAAGGTCATTTTTATTTTTTGTATTAAAAGGGAGTTACATTTTTATCTTTTGTTATCAGATAGATGGAATGTCATATTTGCTGTTAAAAGAAGGCAAACTGTGCTATTTCTATTCTGTACGTGCATTTATAGGTTTGCATGTTTACAAGCATGCAACCTTAAATGGAGTAATGATTTAAATAGGAGGGGGCTTACGTGAAAGGGATTGTACATTTGAGTATACAGCAAAACCCCGATATAAGAGACCCCGTTATAAGAGAATCTCGCACATAGGAGACAAAATTCACGGTCCCGAGATCAGTTGTATATAAACAATGTATTTATTTCCCGCATATAAGAGACCCCGTTATAAGAGATTCCCGCCTATTGTAGACAAGATTTTATGCCCCGCCATGCGTTCCTTCCCGCTTGTAAGAGACAAAGCGTGAAAGTTTCCTCTGGGTGACTCAGGAATTTCGTCAGCTTGGTAAGGGTTAGGGCACATGCTTTAAATAGACTGGAGTAGGATTTTGCACACCAGCGTCACCTGGAGGGGGGTAAGGGGGCTGCAAATTTCTCTTGAGGAAAGCTCATTCTGTAAGCTTCATGTTTGGCAACAAGGAAGTCGCTGCAGTGCGTACATTTCTATTATTTTTGGTGCAGTGGAGCCATTTTCTGCCACATGCACAATTTCGAGCATAGATAGTGCAGTTATTAGTATGTAATACTGCATTAGTACGTGTGTACATTATTACATACGCACGTTAGTGCTACACAAGTGAATTAATGCTGTTTCTTTGTTTTGTTTTTGCCTTCAACGAAGTTGGCAAAAAGTTGTCCGAGTTATGGCATCGAAACGGAAGGTTATATCGCTAGCCGAGAAGTTGGACATTATCAATGAAGTTGATAAATGTAAAGGGCAATTTCTGAGAGCTGTGGCGGAAAGATTGAAAATTCCAGTTTCGTCCCTTGGAAAGATAATGCAAAAGAGAGAAGAAATCCTCAATGCCGCCAGGAAGATGGGTTCGGCGAAAAAGATTCGTTGGTCTCCCTTCAACGAATTCGAGAGGATCTGTTGGAGTGGTTCCAACAGTGCAGAGTTGTAGGTGCCCCCGTTGATGGGAACATTTTGCGGGAGAAGGCGCATGAAATTGCTCTGCGCTTGAACATTGAAGATTTTTCAGCGTCGAATGGGTGGATTGATAGGTTTAAGAAGAGGCATGATATTGTGTGTAGAAACATTTGTGGGGAAAGCAACAGTGTGAGTGCAGAAAAAGTGGACGAGTGGAAGGACAATTTACCTTCCCCCATTAAAGATTATGAACTGAAAGATATTTTTAATGCGGACGAAACGGGTCTCACAAGGGTTACATTTGAAGAGTACATTGTTGTTGTTGTTGTTGTTGTTGTTGTTGTTGTTGTTGTTTTTTCCCTAGGGCTTTTATCCAGCCGACAGCCGGTTGCCCTTTACGTCCCGAAGGGACGCATATTCGACCATACACTAGACAAACACTTGCGGGCTCCTCTGATCTGGGGTCAGCAGAACGCGAGTCCCTCCGCGACAACACACACACAAAGTCAAGGGACAAACATCCATGCCCAAGGTGGGACTCGAACCCGCGACCCTTTGGACCGAAGTGCTGAGTCGGTTCTCGCTCTTAGCCACCTCAGCCATCCAGGTCGGCTGAAGAGTACGTTACTGCATATAATGAAGTGGCAACTGCTGGCATTTCGTGCATTTCAGACCTTTGTGACAACCAGAGTGATGGTGATGATGTGGAAGACTATCACGAGAGTCCACCACTACCATCACATAATGAAGCCGTTATGATGATGGAGTCAGTGAGAAACTATTTGTTAAACAAAGGTGCTTCAGAGTCAACATTGACTGCAATTAATTTTGCTGAAAGGGAGTTAGTAGCAATGAGATCTCATAGGAAGCAGATGGATATAACTTCCTATTTAAAAAAAAAAAAAAGTTTTAGATTACTGAGCATTTGTAAATAGCTGTACACAATTGTAAATATTAGTATTAGTTGTAAATATTGTACATACTTTTGTCTCTCAAAATCCAACCCAACGTCCTCACCGTGGGAGGTGAGCAACAGAAAATTGAGTTATTTTAAATAGAAAGAATAATAACATCAGGTATTATCTCTTCTATCGTTCAACAAGATTTTGTTGTACATTGAAACTCAAAAGATCTGGCTAAATGGGCTCTGGTTTCAAGTTATTAATGTTTCCTCAAGTTTAAAATAACATACAAATCTTACTAATCCATAAAAAATATGGTAACATTTCATTAAACGTGTCAAAAACCCATTTCCCACTTATAAGAGTTCCCGCTTATATGATACAAAATTCCATTCCCCCAGGTGTCTCTTATAAAGGGGTTTTGCTGTATATTGTGTGGGACTTATGGTTTGTGTGTAAGAGATTGCATTAGAACCCTTGCATGTGTACCTACACATATTGATCAGGACATATATTTCTTTCACTGTATGTTGTTGTTTGTTTGTTTTTAATTTTATTTTATTTGTTAATAATAATAATAATAATAATTATTATTATTATTATTATTATTATTATTATTATTATTATTATTATTATTATTATTATTATTATTATATACCCTTTACCACTTGGTGTCACAATCAATTAATTCTTAATCTTCTTAATTCTGAAGGGCCATTCTGTCTGTTGTGAATAATGTGATTTTAATAGTGTAAATAATCCAAAGTAGTGTGTACAATTGTTCTTAAATTTTATTTTAAAAATTGTTAAGGTAGGTGCTAGTTGTGTTAATTAATTCTTTATATTCTGTTCTCTGAGCACATTGTTTTTATTTGCTACAAATTCTGTTTACCCCCTCTAGGCCTTAATAATTTTTAAGATATTTTCAAACTTCTCTTTATTTTTTTACAGTAGTGACAACAGAAGGTACTATTTAATTTTTTTCTTAAAAATCTTATTAAATGTTAGTAGTCGACTCTGGCTTTAGTGAACTTTCAGTTATAGAGAATCAAAGTCACTGGTATCAATCCATATCCATATACATTACAAATAAATACTAGATTTCTCTAGTGTTACAATAAACACAAAGAGTTCACTAGTGAATTATTTGAGGGAAAACTCTCTTATCATCAAATTTGTAGTTGTGGGAAAACGCCAAAAAAACTTGCAAACTTTTGCAATTTTTGAAAATGTCCCAGGGACTTCATGTAAAGTATCTCCAAAAATTACAGAATGTTTTGCGAAATCTAGAGCTTCGAGTGGAGCCAGATCGATCGGAGAAAATTCATTTTGGAAAAAATCGTCCGAATATTTTAATCTCTAGTGTTTTTCAAGGGCGGACGGACATACGGACGTTAAAAAACCACTTCTTCGGTATCAGGGGACCCCAAAACATGTATTTCCGTTGAAATCTCGAAGCCGATTTTTCACATCATTTAATAACTTTCTCTGTATTACTCCGTATATACGCACGTATATGAGAAAGTAACAATTGGAAACAATGGGCAAAACACTAAAAACAATAGGCATTGCAGCGACTTCCTTGTTGCCAAAAGGCACGAAGCGTACAGAATGAGCTTTCCTCAAGAGAATTTCGCGCGCGCGAAACACACATACGCACGCACGCACGCACGCACGTGCGCGCGGTCACACACTTACACACACGTACGTGCACGCGCGCGCGGTCACACACGCACACACACACGTACGTGCACGCGCGCGCGCGCGCGCACACACATACACACACACACACACACACACACACACACACACACACACACACACACTTTTTCTCTCTCTCTCTCTCTCTCTCTCTCTCTCTCTCTCTCTCTTTTTCTCTCTCTCTCACTTTCTCCCCCCTCTCTCTCTCTTTCTCTTCCTCTCTTTCTTTCCCTCTCTTTTTCTCTCTCATTTATTTTATCCACACCAGTGCTCCAGTCTATTTTAAGCATGAGCCCCAACCCTTACCACTTTGACAAAATTCCTGAGTTACCAGGAAGAAAATTCAATGCTTTGCCTCTTACAAGCGAGAAGAAACGCATGGCGAGGAATACAATCTTGTCCACAGTAGGCGAGAATCTATTTGGATAGGGTTTCTTAAATGTGGGAAATAAATGCATTGTTTATGTACAATTGTCCTTGGGATCGTGAATTTAGTCTCTTTTATCCGGGATTCTCTTACAACGGGGTTTTGCTGTATGTAATGTAATATAAAAAAGGGTATTTTGTAGATTACAGCCCAAGAAACCTAAGATGTGTCTCTTTAGAGATACAGAGACCTATTTTTAAGGACCTAGGGTGTATAATTTTCGAGTTATGGATGAAGAGCAGTGTAAGGTGTGATGCAGTTTGCATGTGTGTATGCTCATGATGGAAATAATGTTATTTCCATCAAGCATTTCTATTTCCTTTGTATAATCTGCTAATTTCTAGATGTTTTTCATCATGTATCTCTTTGGTGTAAGGCTGGGGGTAATTCCCTCTCTAGCAGTAGCACACTTATGAAATTTTGTGTCAACGGTTTCTTATAAATGATATGTAGCCCTCATGTGTAGTCAGGCATCAGATTGATATATCAAATGGATTCCTAGTAATGGTGCATCTTTGGTGGCCCCCTAATTACCCGAACTTCCTCTCGCTGATAGTCTGCTATGCAACTGCTAAAATTTGAATTGCTTGCTTTAAATCATAATATTCATCACTGACGTATTTGAAGGACTGTAAACTCACCTTTTTGTAATGTCATTACAACAATTGAAACAATTTTACTTTGAAAGTATACACTTATAAATCTTTATCTTTTTGAGGATATGTTTTTGTCAACTATTGCTTTCCCATTCTTAAGAGTTTTAGGGTTTGGAACTTACACAATTCCACTTCTGTACTTAGTTACTAATTTATTATAATGTTACTTTTGCATGTTTTTTCTTACTGAATTAAAGTAATAATTTTGTATTTTAAGATACTATCATTAGATAAGAAATAATGCATCATTGTTTCTGACTGTAGAAGTTGAAATATTCGTGTCCTCTAAATATGACTGGTAAAAAGTACTACAATGCAACAGTTGGTAGGTGTGTCATAATGTCGATAATATTTTTGAATCTCCTTGCTTTATTACCTTCACCTCTTCCTAATATTGGGAGGTAATGAGTAGCTGCACAGTTGGTGAGCTTATTCCAGTGAATCTTGCGGCATGTATCATTGAAGGTCAATGATTGCTGTAATGAAGACATGTTTAGATGAACTGTTGAAAGAAAAAACTATACTCTAGAAGAAGTAGATATTACTGTTCTACCACTGTTGATCTCATTATCAATGAAGAAGATATAAAATGGGGATAATATAGAACCTGTGAATAGCTCTGATATGTCTGAGCATTTAGACATTTTTGCTGAGGTAGTAAGTCTTCAGATTCGCTCAGAGTTGGTAAATCAGTCCTTTCCTCTTGATTAGGCTTTTTAGTCATATATTCCAAATACAGTTAATCATTTGGCTTCTAGATTTAATTTTATTTTACGTCAAAAAACAGTTAAAACTGGGTATGATGTGCTATGGTGAGAAGTGAAGTCTGTGCACATTTTCAAAATTCTTTGATCCCTACACTAAGTCATATACTACTTGAATTTTGAATGAAAAAAAAAAATTATATTATGAAACATGTTTCGAATTGTCAGAAACCAAACTCTGGAGACAAATTATGAGTCTCATCATCTAGTTTGTTTTGCACAAAGATATTCCCACCAAGAAAAAAAAAATTGAAATCCCTCAGCCTAATGTAAATAATCTTTCAATAAAGAGATGGGGGAGTTGATTTGCATGATTGGTTGCTGCCATTGTTGGGAATTGAGATTCAGGGCAAGAAGTTGTTATAGTTGCTCTTGACTTGTATGTTTGACATAATGTTGGTGAATGCTTGGGTTAGTCACAAGCATGTATCGAAGTGAAACTGTGAGAAGCCACTTCCATTGTGGAAATTTAAGAAAGATATTTCTATTGCATACCACAGAGAGAATTGTTCGTACAAGACTGAGGGTACCCAAGGTCTCAAATAGTCAAAATTCCAGCAGCAGTGTACATCGAAGTACCCCTTCTTCAGAGGATGGGAGTTTCCATATAGTTACTATCAATGTCATTCAAAAATATTTTATATGGTGTCTTTACAGAGTTTACAGATACCTTGTGAGTAGTTTAAAAAATTTGGCAGTCAAAAAAGTCTGTCTTACAAAAAATGTCTGTAAATAAAGGTCAAGACAGAGGCCTGCCTAATGAGCTGGAGTCAGGGGATCATCGCCCTGAAAATGCACAGCAAATCACCAGGGCCACTTCCTCCTGATTCCTCCTTACACCCCTTCTATTTCAAACTTCCTCATATTTTGGTACAACTTGCATGAAGGGTAAAGAGGAAGCAAATAAAATGACTCATCCATTGTAGGCTAACAATCGGATCAGACAGGGTTTGTCTTCAGAAACAAATTGTTGCCAGGTAGATTAAACAGTGCCAATACACTGCATATACGTAATGGAAATGGATTCTTATGAAGTGCAAATATTTGATCCCACTTGGATCCGAGCCTAGGACCTTCTGTTATCCTGATAGTTGCTCTTCTGACTGAGTTATGAAATCAGGTGGTGCGCGTTCATGACAATTTAATGATCTAACAGCGATCAGTGATGTGATAAAATGGAATAATTGGCTTCAAAGGTGAAGAAGAATGAAATGAAATGACTCCCACATTGTAGGCTAACGTCTGTGTGGATAACAGGTTCTGTGCTCAGATTCTGGAGGGATCAAATATTTCCACTTCATAATAATTTGTTTCCTCACATTTCAAGTGCTTCCCTTTCATGTGTCTGATTCTCACCTTTCTCACTTACCATTTTGAAATTCTACACTTTTAGTGTATTGTCCTTTCTGTCCTTTATCATTATTTCATGACAAGAGCTCACTCTTACAAAGGGTATAGCCAAATAAAGTGGTGAAAAGTGCCCCCAAACCAAATCAATATTTGCAATGCTCATATGAAAGAGAATACAAAATTACGTAGATTCACAAAAAATCAGCCTCCTAGGGCATTCTGTTGCAGAGATACAACGACAAATGTGTTTTGCATGTTTTATTTTTTCTCAGCATCTATTGCGGGTATGAGGCTGAAAACAATTGCAGAGACGGGGAAACATAGTTCAATTTCACTGTATTTTTGTCAACAAATTCTGATGCCAAATTCATATAGAAAAAAATTTTTTTTTGAAATTCATTTTTGACGTGATAATGTTGGAGTACTGTCTCAATTTTTTCCCCTAAAAGGGGTCTTATAACATTCTATAACATATATTCTTTTCAGATTTGTAAACAATGTTTTTTCTACATGAATTTGGTGTCAAAATTCGTTGACAAAAATACTGTGAAATTGAACTATGTTTCCTCGTCTCTGCGATTTTTTTCAGCCTGATACCCGCAGTAGATGCTGCAAAAAAAATAAAACATGCAAAATATGTTTGTCGTATCTCCACAACAGATTGCTCTAGGAGGCTGATGTTTTTGTGAATCTACATAATTTTGTATTCTCTTTCATATGAGCATCACGAATATCGATTTGGTTTGGGGGCACTTTTCACTGCCATATTCGGCTATACCCTTTGGACAATGTTTAAAAACTGCAAATAATTTAAAGAAGCAAAAAATTGAAAGGACTCTTCCATGTATCCACAAAGAAGTAAAAGATAAGAGAGCACCTGATGATTTCAATTTTATTAACTAAACAACAAAGATTATTGACTCTTACATTTCATATTTCCCAGCATTTCTGTCATGACGTAATTTCATAATGCATAGAAAGATGTACTTTGCCTTATAGCTGATTAGATTGAAGGAAAAAGTAACCTAAGTACAAAACTGATGATTTGAAGTGACTGCTCTACTAAACAACTTGTAAAGAATTTATCTCTAGATTTTGTTCTATTTTCTCTTTGTGTCATTATTTTATTGGGGTTAAAAATTTGTACGCATTGCATGAAGTACCAAGTAAATTTCTAGTAAATAATGACATACCACACATTATTTGAAAATGTGTTGTTGAAACAGTAGTTTTTTGGTGGTTTTTGATTTTAGCGAATTCATAATTTAGTTTCCTAAATCTCAATAATCTTAAATGAAAATGTTTGAGTTAATGAAATGATATTTATGTATTTCTATTTCCAAATCCCCTTCTTCCTCTGATTTCACTGAAAATTCGTTACTTTACTTGTTTTTACTTACAAACAGAGAAGAAAATGTTCATTTGTCTCATTGTATTAGGTTTGGACTAATATTACACATTGTCACATTATTAACTTATCGTATAGAGCTTTTAGTAACAAAATTGTGTATTAATTATAAAATCAATCCAATCAACATGAATTTTACATATTTCTTAATAATTAGCTTCTTATTTCCACTGTAGAATTAATTTGTCTACATTATCTAGGTCTATTGTTAAAACAAATTTGTTTTCAAAGAGCAAATTCACTCAAAAGTTTGCAAAAACTACTAATATTTTGGAGCCGTTTTCAGCAAATTTTGTTAGTGTGTTCCTGGAAATACCCCACTTTGAGATCTTTTAACCTAAACAAATTATGAAATATCATTTGAAGCATGTGCTTACAAATGCATTAAATTATGATATTCACCTATAATGTAAATTTTGATGTGTGAAATATTTCAAAAAAATTACATGTAATTTTCCAACCATCAACATTTTTATTAAAATTGCTCTTTATTATATATGATTCAGTGCATTTATTTCTGTCTGTATAAAATTTTTAAATGAAACATTTGAAACTATTTTTAAGATAGGATTTTCCACAAACTTGGATACTCTTTAATTGATGTGAATGTTGCAACCCTTCGAATTTGAAATGTACCTTTTACTTTTGGGATGGTTGTTTACTTGAAGCCCCTGCAATATTTTCAAAATTTTCTCAAAAATGGCTTCAGTTTTTCTCAATACTCTTTGCTTGAACAGAGAGAAGTATTCCCATAAAAATTGAACAGCTCTGCTTTTCAGTAAAACCTCTGAATTTTCGAAATTGGAAAAGTTTAAAATCATTTCAATGTCTTTCTATATTATCAAAAATAGAGATTTTTTTCTGAATGAAATCTGTTCTTTAACATTAAATCTTTAAGTAATGTCACATACTTTTTCTTTTCTTCTCCAAAACATTAGTCACTCATAACACATATTCAATGAAATCATCCAATACACTGACAGGAACTCTGACTGTCTGTTGGACTTACTGACATATCGCACTGACACAAATACCACCCCACCCCTTTTGTTTTTTGTTGTTGTTGTTGTTGTTGTTGTTGTTGTTGTTGTTGTTGTTGTTGTTGTTGTTGTAACAGGACCCTCTAAATGTTATGGAGTCAAAATGTCACAATTTCCTGCAGCATTCTATATCTTTCACAAAATCACATATAGTAAAACCTTGTTAACACGAATTCCAAAAAACTGAAATAATAGGTGTTCTTGTTATAAAAAATTGTGTTATATGATTTTTATATAAATTTCCTCATTACTACGTTTCTTTAGCACAATCCAAATTTTGTTCATTCTATGATGAATTTTGTGTTAAGCGAGTTTGTGCTAACAAGGTTTTACTGTATATGAGAAAATTAAAAAAAAGTTTTTGGAATTAGGTATTCCAAAAATGTTTTGTCAAAATCTCAGCATTGATTTTTTGCAGCTTTACAATACTTTCTCTATACTACTTGTATGAGAAAGTTAAAAATTGGTTCATCATGCATTGAAACAAGGAAGTTAGTAATTGGAAAACATCCATAATTCGTTTTGATTGGATTGATTTTATAATTATTAATTTTGTTACTGCATGTCCTGTGCAGAGTTAGAAATATTATTTGTCAACATGAAATATAAGTGGTAAGACAGTACAATAAAACAATAAACATCCTAATTGTTTATATGATGTAAGTGAAAATTCTGAGTTTCAAGTTATCAAAGGAGTTATGAATTTTTTGGCCGATCTCTCATGAAATTACCTGTTAATGTGCACCAAGAGCTGCAAAGCCTTATACACGAGAATAAATCTCCGATTTTGAGATTGCTCTTGCAATATTGTTCATTACATTATTTTTATTGTTTTTAACTTTAAAAAATTAATTAATTTATTTTTAAAAAGTTGAGAATTCTATTTCCTTGAATCCATTCATATCTTCTTACAATTCTAATTCCATCTCAATTTGTCATCCCATTTGATATATTTGAAGCCCGTTCTTTAGTAGTTTTTTGTATATTTAGTAAAAGGCCTGTGTGTCTAAAAACGTTTAATTTTTTCCAATGTAGGATGCACACAGCAGCAATAAATCTTTTGAAGGTAGAACTATCACCTACTGTCTTGAAAAAATTAAGATATTCTCCTTTATTGGTTGTATCTTTCTCACACATCAGGGTTTGGCACAGCCATGTCTATTAGGTATGTAATTCTGAGTTGTCTGATAGTATGTATTTCATTTGTTATTCTTATGTCTATTTACCAAGTACAATTAAGTTTTGGAATAGTGTGAAATAGATTGACTCTTAATATATTCTTAAACTGTTTATCCCAGTATTAGTATGCAGTTATATTTCTTACATGTTGTTCTGTTATACATGTTTAGACAGTTTGCATGTATAGTGCATTAACCTATTTCTGTGGTTCCCTCTGGCCTATACATTTTGGTGCTGTTTGGATTATTAGATTGCTGTGGTATTTGAAGAATACACCCACTAATATTCCTTTTGAAGATTTTATTATGTGTCTCTCCTTATAACTTTTGCAGTAGAGCTTAGTTCTTTTACATTGACCTTTGTGATATGGATTGCCAGATGATTTACCTTTCTCAGCCATGTTTATTGTTCATGCATTCTTCAAGGGATACTAGTCCTAAAGATTGTGATGTGTCTATATCTTATGCTTGTGTTTACCTGGCAGTGTATTTTATTTTTAATGTTCCTGGAATTTGTGTAAAACAGTAGTATCATTAATTGGGTTTCATTTCATTTCATATTTTAGAAAGTTGTCCCAAGACTTCTACTATAACACTACTGTATCATGAATTTTCGTTGGTATAACTTGTATTAGTCACGCATTGTGATATGCAAGCCATTATGATGACCAGCTCTTTGTGAGGTTTTAGGTATTTTCATTGTAGATTCCATTCATCCTTTTATTCATGAATGAACGATTTGCAAATCATTCATTTGCTCAGTATTGTGATGTAGCTGTACAGAAATGATAAGTGAATCATTTTAGCCTAAAATTTAAGATTTAAACTACAAAATTGAGTGTTTGAATCATTGAATCATCTGATTGTCTACAAGAGTTTTAGAGAAATTTGTTATATTTTGTAATGTAATACTTGTTTGTTTCCGTATTCTTCTTAGTCTGTATATTAACATCAAAATATTGGTGTCTTGTTTCTTCCATTAGTGGAAATAATCAATCTGTTGTGTAAGTGGAGAAGTATGAGTACAAAAAATGGACCCACCAGTGAGCAAGTATATAATTTCATGAAGGAAATGAATATTGAACAAAATATATTTTTCTACCATTTCACATCTAATTAAAAAGAGTTTTACATTTTGAATGTGTTATATCTGATTAATATTATTTTTCATTATTTTGTTTGTATCTTATAGTGTGACTGATGTGTAAAGCAAAACTATTTGCTTCTGACATGTAAAGGAGCAACTGCAGTTTATTCTTTTCTTGTGAAAATTTCATGAATAATTAGGTTTCTCTAAAATAACCTTGTTATGAAACTTTTCTATGAACATTGCATGTGTTCTGATTAGGGGACTGGATTTATATGTACTAATAATCTATAAACCATGTGTGCATTTATGCCGTAAAACTTTTGAAATATGCAGTAAAATATGCCCTATAAAGTTTATTAATCCATCTTATCATTGTTTTTTATAATTTTTATGCACAGTCAGAGTCGTAGCTAAGCCCATAAGCGCCCCTGGCAAGATTTGAATTTTGTGCCTCTGAGGGTTATTTTCTAGGAAGAGAAACAACACAATAACTTCAAAAGTCTAATTTATATTTAAGTTATGTATACATTTAAACATAAAATTAGTTCTTACTTACTATTATGTAGGAAGGGAAACAATACAATAAGAGTTCGTTCATTTAGGAATTATATTATCTCTTAAAAGTTTGCTTTTCTGGCTTTTTCTTAGGCCAATTTGTAAGTAATATGGTCTACTTTAACAGTTTTTACAATGCCATACTCAATCCACAATAAAGCAACATTACTCAAAATTTCTTGATCAATCTACAAATCATAAATAATTTTTTTATTAATTTCATTCACCGCTGACAGAAGTCACAGGTAGTGTCAATGCTAGGCGAAGTGCAATGCCTATATTGGTATAACTGGTTACTAAGCCATATTCTTCACAGCAGTTAAGAAGTGCGATGTAATCTGCATTTTTAAAATCGGACAATAATGATTTTATTTTGTTTTAATAGCTTTAAATCTTGACACATGATTCGTTGGCATTTAAATCATCTTTGTATTTTAATGTGAGATCAGCTGTGAATTTCTTTAGTACTTCAATTTGTAAGTAATATGGTCTACTTTAACAGTTTTTACAATGCCATACTCAATCCACAATAAAGCAACATTACTCAAAATGTCATGTAACTTCATGTAACAAAACTCCTGTAAGGAAACCAAAATCAGAAGCTGTGGCAGCTAAACTGTGAAATCTCCATCCCATATGCTGGATAAATGTGTCTAGTCCACAGTAAAAGTGCATTTTAAACTTTTGAAGTGGAGTCATTATGGCTGCATTATCCTTGTCCTTTTTGTTGAAAATTGTACTTTTAACTTTTCGTCTATGCTTTTCAGAAAATTCCGGTTCAATCAATAGCTCGTTTACTAGATTTTTGCCATCTCAGTACCATCTCTATTTAATTTATTTCTGAAATTATTAAAATAATCCACAAAGCCCTACAAGTGATTTGCTGCAATCTCAATGGAAACGGTTTTTACTTTCTTGTATACATATGTATACACAGTGTTATATGTATAGTAAATAAAGTTAAGTAATGCTGCGGAAAATCAATTTCGAGATTTCAATGGAAATGCATGTTTTGGGCTCCCCTGATACCGAAAAAGGTTTTTTTTTCTTTAAAAATGTTCATTTGTCCGTTCATCCGTCCATCCATCTGTGAGCATCACTTGCGTTTAAACCATATGTAGGATTATTTCCAAAATTGATATTCGCCAGTCAATCTGGCTCCACTCAAGGTGCTACGATTTTGAAAAACATTCTTTAAATTTGAGGGTACTTTACATGAAGCCCCTGGGACATTTTCAAAATTTTCTCAAAAATGGCTCCAAATTTTTTCTTTAAATTTTTTGAAAGAATAGAGTAAAATACAGGGTCCGATTTTCACTGATAACTGAATTTTCGAAAATTGCAAAAGTTTAATTTTGTCAGGCATCTTCCTTCAACTTCAAAATTGAAGAGAGAGTTTTCCTTCGAATGAAATTTGTTGTCCATAATTAGTTTTCATCAAGGTCATGTACATTTGTTTTGAAAGTTTCATAGTTTTCGCACAATATTGCATGCAAATTTTAAAAAATAACAAAAACAAGATTTTCTCAAAAACTACACCAAAGTTTTCCTTTAAACTTTTGGTAGGGATAGTGCCAAATGTACCCTATAAGATGATATAAACATAGTATCGCTCTATGCTTTTATTTTTTCAAAAATTACAAAAATGAATTTTTATAAACTTGTCTTTCACATCGTTAATATTTACATCAGCAGCTATTAGTTCATACTATTGCATTTATGACCGCATGTGCTTTAAAATAATGTTATATAAAGTTTCTCGAAAACTCAAAAGTTTTCTTTGAAAACTAGCTCAATATTCCGCATTTTCAGAAATGCTCAAACGCTATTTACTGAAAATGACTCTAAATTCTTTCTTCAAACTTTTCCAAAGGATAGTGCTGATTGCACTGTTTATACAATGTTAAATTCATTTTGCTGTATTCTTTTGTTTTTTTAAAAACTACATGAATATAATTTTTTTTAAATGTCGCTCACATTGTTAACATGCACATAGTCAGGAATATGTGAACACTATTGCATTTGTAAGTTGAAAGTGATTCAAAGGTCTTCAAATTAAGTGTTAAACTCAAAAAATTTCTGTGAAAAAGAGTTTCAAATTTTGCATTTACAGGAACGCTTAAATGCCATTTTCTTAAAAACAGCTCTAAATTTTTAAATGAAAATTGCTATTTAAGACAAGGTTTTACTCTTCTTTAATATTCTTGAAGTAATATTTCAGTTCTACTATTAGGAAACTGAAAAGTTGAGGGGGGAGAAAAGAAGAAGAAGAAGGAGGAAAAAAAAAAAAAAGAGGCGATAGATGGCAGTTGGCAAGAGGATGGGGCAAGATCGTAAAGACAGTCGACAGTCGACACTGAGAAAGTGTGTGCAATTCTGTAGCACCACTAGTTCTCTGTAAAATGCGATTAATGTTTTCAATACTTCTAAAAATACGATTCCATAAGGCCAGAAAACTAATAAATTCGAAATTAATCAGCTATGTCCTTTTTTCATCAGTTCCTTCCGCAATAGTATGTAATGTTTTCATTATTTGCGGTAGTTGAGTATGCAATGCGTGAATGAATTACATTTTGAAGACTAGACATCGGATGTTTAGGGAAATGCCTATTTTTTTCTAGAGAACTTATTCAAAGGCTGATAATATATGTCCACGAATCATGACAAATGATGACATATGACGAAGTTTTATAATGCTTATTTTTGCTTATTTGAACATAAATGCCTATTTTTTGCATAAATACCTTTTTTAGGACTTTTTTGCCTTTTATTTATTATATTTATATACAATGCTAAGATATCGGAAAATCGGCGATGGTCCAACGTGACCATTCATTACAAAACCTTCAATTCACATTTTGAAATTTAAAATTACGAGAGAATTCCTGAAAGTATACCAACTGATTTTTCTCCATTTCCCTATTTCATAAATACCAGACATGATCTGAGAACATGGACGATTGACAATACACCGAGGGAACCAAAATGTTAAGTGGAAATAAATATAAATTCCCAGATTTCAGTGTTGCTAGTATTGGACTGCTAAAATATATACTGTCACATCGTTCAGATACCCTTCTCTGCATTCAAACTGATTTTGTCTTCCAGTTGTCGCAAATTTGAAATTGTTATCCTTGAAAATTTACTGGTAGTATGTAAATATTACTGGTTAATGGAAACTATTAAGAATAAAATGTAGAAGAGTTGTAAATGTGTAAATCTAGTTTTACATTAAAATATACGAACTGGTTTTGTGTATTTAAGTTTACAAAATAACATAGACAAAAAATACAATTTTTCCATTTTATTGTGTATGCAACTTATGACAGTGCCTTTTTTCTCCTTATACTTGACTTTTTCAGTGCCTTTTTAGGCACCTAAAAGACGATTTTTTAGTGCCTAAACATCCAATATCTATTGATGACCATCTCATATCGGAATGAACCTTCAAAGTCAATTTTAAATTTGATCAAACTTGCTAGCATACAATCAATACAGGAAAATATTTAAAAATATTTAGCACTGTACTGTAAAACGTAGTCGTTTCTGGTGGCACACAAGACACATGAACTCCAACTTAATTTAGTGAGTGAACACTACATAGTAAAAATCTGGCATGTTCATTCAGTTGTAAGATTTGCATTTGAACATCTTGATATTTACCTGCCAAGTTAGTGCCATTGTCATACGAATGTCTGCTACAGTCTGATAGTTTAAGATCATCTTGGCTTAATGTAGTTACAATTGCGTCCATATGTGCACTACCATTTTTTTTTTTTATCGATTTTTGTAAAAGCTAAAAACTTTCTTTAACCGTACGCTTTTCATTATTTTTGTTTACATAGCATGCAATTTTTGACATTTGTTCTTGGTGGCTGTTATCTGGAATAGAATCAAATGAGATAATATAATATTTTGCTTGCAGAATTTTCGCCACAATATTAATTTTGTCTGCTGATCCTAATACAGAAATTATTTTGTTTTGTGTAGTTGGTGAGAAGTATGAAAGGTTTCCTTTTGTAATAGACGAAATGTGTTCTTTCATTTGTGGATTGTGTTGGGCCAGAAGTTCTACAGTACTCAAAACTGTGCCAGGTTGTTTTTGGCAGAAAACAGTACTAAGTCTCTTACTACCTTTTGAATGTATCTCCACTTTTCTTTTTCTTCAGATATACCACATTGCAACTTGTCTAAAGTTTTACCTTTTACCAGCACCATTTATTTCGATGTTACATAACATTTATGGTGTTCTGCCGTGTTCTTGAGTTCTCCTATTCTTCGATTTAATGTTTCCAATGCCGAAAACCTTTTGAAAAAATTGATTCTTTCAGAACAGGGAAAACAATAATAGATTTGGCATTTACACTGTAAATGAGCCACTTCCTCTCAATTTTCTCAATATTCCTGATAGCAGCTTCAAATCCTGGTAGCAGTGATATTAGTCTACAGTCTGTGATATCTTATTTGTTGCCATTTTTGAAAAGTGGTTTAAAGAATGCAGATTTGACTCTATTTGGGAAGGAGCCATGTGCCAGTGAATGTTCATATAGATATAGAAGTGGTTTGATTATGTGCTTTGTGCAATTGTTTTATAAGAAAGTCTGCAATCTTGTCAATCCCAGAAGATGATTTATTTTCTATTTTGTTTAAATTTTGAAGGGTTCCATTTTGTGATGTCAGTGAAATACATTCATGAGGGGATATTTTTAAAGAGAGATGGTGATTGAGGTGTTGTGTTTTTTTAAGACTAGTTCAAAATTTTCTGTTGTTTTGTCAGTTGCCGATATATTCTTTTTAACTATAGGCTACATAGTTTTCAGTCAGTCACTTCTACTTTTCAATTCAAATGCATCCACCTCTGGTCTTTCATACAGTTCATGTTGCAAAAATTTGTTTTTGTGCCCAAGATGTTTTTTAGTCCTGTAACCTATAATCATTCTCCACATTATATCAAATGAGTTACAAGTATGTGACGTATAAATAGATCATGAACTAACAAGATTCTACGACCTGTTGATGGGAGTAAACCGACTCTCAAAATGTTAACCCTCTTAAAAGTATATTTAAGTACAATAAATTATGTGAATACAGTAGTATTTTTAATGAATTGTCCTTAAATGAAGGCCATATTCAATTTTATATCTAACATAAAGACAATCAGAATTCAAATCAAATATTCAAATAGCTTTAGATTTATTTTTAGTTTTTTATGTAATCATAATTAGACACTTGTTTGGCTTTTATTTTTACTTTTCCAAGTGTGACTGAGTATCTTTTGTAGTAATTTACTATTTGGTTAGGGGAAGAATCTTGTTTTCAGTGGTTGTGAAGTTGTCTTTTCCTTTCACGGGATATTTGTATTCCATTTCTTATGAAGGCTTGATGCTTTGTGTGTTATTTTCTGATAGTGTAAGTAATGTGAAATGTTGAAACAGTGTTTTATTGTATTAAAGTTAAACGTTAGTTGGTATCAGAAATGTCTTATAACACATTCATTTTCCTAATCTCCTTTATCAAGTTTGTTTTAAGTGAAGTATTAGTTTTAAATGTTAAAATTTGAGTATTATAAACATCAAGCCTTGTATTAGAGATGGTGATTGTGAATGTATTGTTTTCTTTTGTCTGAGAAGATTTGGTCAATTGCTGTTTAGGTGTTCTTGGTTTGTCTACTTGGTGTGTCTATTGCATCCAAGTTAAAGATGAATACTAAATTGATTACTTCGATTTTTTAAAATTTTATTGAGTGACATTCACTACAGACAAGAAGTCAATGTTTATATCACCACAGATTTTGATAGAGCAATAAATACACATTGATATTTTTTCCAAGATTATTTGAAAATTCCCATTAGGTGTTCTGTATACATGCTTTGGAAGAAAATGAAGTGCATTGGAATTTCTACTAATGAGCATTCTATGTCTGAGTCACATGTTAAATGTTTAAATTTTGTCACTTCTCTAAGTTAATATTATTGGCCATGTATATGCAACAATGTGCCTCTATATATTTGACTAATATTGGTGTGTTTGGCCTTTTGCCAGAAGTGTTTTGCTAGGTAGAAGCCTGAAATTTGTGTCCTCTTTATTTGGTTCTCAGTAAGCCACAATTGCGATATGCAGAGTGCAGTTGTATGTTTCATGTGGTGGTCTAACATTTTCTGTTTCGTGTATTTTATTTTTAAGGATCAAATATTCTGTAGTATCTTTGTGGTATTGGTTTTCTTTGAGATTACTGGTGTATATGTAGTTGATTACTAAGGATCCAATTGCTAGATAGGTTTATGTTGTAGGTGTGGTCCATAGGTTGTAAGGTATCATTTGAGTTTGAAGGGTTTTGAGGGTGAGTTTTAGGAGGGTGAAAGATTTGCTGCTAAGTCAGCTTAGGTGGGAGTGGGAATCAAGAGATCAGGGTATGGGGCTGAAATGGAAGAATTAATATGGATAAATTTTGAATGGAAATGGCAGGAGATGAGGCTGGTATGGAGGAAGCTGTGTAGTAAGTGTGATAAGTGTAGAGGAGAGGAAACTGGAAATGGGGTTAGTGTGGAAGGAACCTCTAGTATGTATGTGGCTATCATACATCTTAGTGCATGTTTAACAGTTTGTCTTAAGTGGAGACTATGCTAAATGAATACTGTCTCTGAGGGTGAGTAAGATTTAGCAAGGTTATGTGTATCTCTCAGATGCTGTGAGAGTTTGTTGATAGTATTTTTTCTCATTGCTTACAAGAGTGTTATGCTAGGGAGGCAGAGTGGTTATCAGTCCATTTGTTCTCAGGGCAAACCTTCTGTATTTTTGGAATATGTTCACTTGGATTAAATTGGCTACCCAGATTAATGTCAATCAGTCCTTTTATGATTACTGTTGTGGCTAAGATTCTGAGCTGCCATGACAGTGAGATCAGATGGCTGATCATGTCTCTCTTGTAGGCATTGGGCTTAAAAATGCCTGTGACTGTGTTTTCAGAGGGAGGAAGCTCTGTCTGTTTGGAGAGCATGTTCTTAATATGGCTGTCTGCTAATACTAATGCCTTTTATTCCTTAGAGAGTGTGTTGTTGTCACAAGATGTGCTGGCAGGTCTCTTGCTGGGTTTTTTTTTTTTTTTTACTATTTGCACACTGCAACATGTGTGTGTCATTATATCTTTACAATTGTATGCAAGGTTTTTCAATGATTCACATCTCAGTGATTTTTTCTGAGTTCTCTCTGAAAAAAACATTATTTGAACTTAAATATTTAAATTTTATTACAATAAAAATATGAAATATATTTATTGAAGTGTTTAGCTCTGTAATGTAGTATGAAATTTTCTGTGAAATTCATAATGCATGCACAATACCTATACTGATATTGCATGCTCTGAAGAAAAAGTTTTCACTTTTCTGCATTTAATTTGCATGTATTGGAAAATGAAATATATTTCAATTGGATTTTAAAAATTCATTGGTTATACTATATGTACTTGATTGAGTAACTATACTAATTACCCGTGTAGTAGAAAATGAAGTTGAATTATGGTACTTTACTCCTAGAAATGTGACTTATTTCAGATGAACTTGCAGTTATCTGTAGACTGTAATTAAATAGAAGATGCTGAAATAACCTTCTTGACTGAATAATTTGCATTACTTTTATAACAAATTAATTGACAACTTGCTCTTGATTGCTGTTTAATTTTGACTGTTATAGGGATTTGGCCGAAAGTAGGAAAGCCTCTGCAGCAAAAGACAAGGAAGTGAAAGAGGCAGCATTAAGTGCTGAATTATCTGCTAAACAAGAGTTGCTTGCAGCTATTGAAGAAACACAATCTAATGCTCAGGAAGAGCGTGAACAACTTTTATCACAGATTGAAGAATTACATGTGAAGTTGCGATTGACTGATGAGCAGCACACAGAGTAATATATTTTTCTAAATCTTGATTTTTCTCATCTATCTCATGTTTATTACATTATATTACATTTTTATATTTTGCAGACGTGAAACGAGCATTCGTAAAGAGTGCAGTGAGTTAATAAGGCGCTTGGAACAAGCAGAAGCTCGCAATGAAGAACTAGCACAATCAGTTTCTGTTGCCACTAGGCCATTGTTACGCCAGTTGGAATCCTTACAAGGGACAAACAGTACTTTGCAAGCTGCATGGGAAAAGCAAGAACGACATCTCTCAGAGACAATTTGTGAGTTTTCATCTGATTATTATTTATTTTACAATGTAAATATATAATAATGGAGTGTGGGTGTTTTAAATACTCATGCTGAGGTACACACAGAGAATAATGTATTTCGTAAAAAGTAAGTGTGAATTAGTAAGCCAGTAAAAAGTGCTTTCTTTGAGATTATATTTATAATCGACTTTATAAGAGGATAGATGCATTTTTAAATGGACTTCTAGTTGATTGGTTGTGCTTATGAAGCAATGGGAAGAATAGTTCTTGTGCATATTGTTTTGAAAAATATGAAGTATCAAAGTTTTTGACAGATCAACTGTTCAGAGCCTGTTAATTGACCAAACTGAAATTATTTTTTTCTGATAGTGTACAAATAAATGCATTTTTTATGTGCTACTGAGATAAATGTCAAAGAAATTTTTTTTGGTTTCCAGTGCTAATTCGATATGAAGTTATAGAGACTTTTGCACGAAAATACTGGTGTGCGAAATTGTTATCTGTAAGTTGTATGTGTGCCCTTTTTTTTGTTTTTTATAATGATTATTGAATGCTGTGTATTGCAGAAAAAATTGCTAGGGGGTCTATAAAGCAAACAATTCTTACAATGAGGTCGATGCAAGAAAATGTTTGGGAATCCCTGGTGTACAGTTATCGTTCCTGGGGCACATGACACATCGGGCAAAATGTGTTATCTTTCAATTTTTGCCCTTAATAGGTGTTGAAATGGACAGTTAGCGCAAACGTGAAGACAGATTGATTGGAATTAGAAAGCAATGTAATAGGTTTAGTGATTTTTTAAGAACATGGATGGTGATATTGAAAAACTTCTGCAGTGTGAAGTTGTATATTTGCAGACTGACACTGACCTAAAAACCATATGCAAAAACTTAATTGTATCTCAAGAAATATAAAAAATATTTGTTTTAGGATAATATATTTTTATTTAAAAAAGGTATGAAACATAAATACATTAAAAATGGAATGTACAAACCATGTTTTTCATTGTGGAGTTGGGTAGGAACTGATTGAAATTTTATTTTGGATCAAAATCTTCATTCAAATGTTTTACTTTATTCTGCTTTTTTAATTTCTTACCTGGCTAGACCCTTGTCTTATAAGATGAATAGTGCTTTAATAATAATGAAATGTGCATCTTTTGATTTAAACAAATTGATATTAGGCTAAAACATTGATATAATTCAATAAATGATAATGAAATATGAACACATTTGTTGCACCCAATTTTTCTGATTCCCATCACAGAACTTCAGTCTGCGGAACACAGGGTTGTGCCAATCTTTTCTGAAGATCACTTTTGTGGTCTTTTGTCTAAGGGCTGTGACTACTCGCTCTCCACTTCCGTCTCCCCATAAGCGCTCCTCCCCCCACGAAATATCTTAGCTCATGAATGGACCCATACTTGGTTGAGACCTCTCATGCTTGCTAGATGCCTATTAAGCAGATCTACAATAAATCATGTTTGATATGCCTTTTTGAGCTTCTCTTTGAATGAGTAAATTTAAAGAACAACTTAATAACTATTTTTCCATTTGTTTTTAAAGTATATCATAAACATCAACAACCTGTTACCAAGGTTTGAATCCTTGGTTTGGTAAAGAGAAATCCTTGGTCTTAGAAAGTCTATATTAAATAGTGATAAAAAACAAATGAACATGATTGTCAATATAATATATATTTTTATATGACAGTGGTATCCTCTAATATTATAGACAAACTGAATTTTTTTTTAATGGAATTATTTCCTTGGCGTAAATTTACTAAAAGAGACAACATTTTGCGCCTCACTGCGACCGCATCATCAGGTAGTCTGAAATCAATCAGCTATAACAATTAAAACTGATCCTTTCCTCATAAAAATTGTTGAAATTTGAAATAGGAAATAACAATGCAGTAGCAATGCAAGGTTTAAAAATTAAAATTTAAATACAATATTCAAAAAATAAGAACTGTATGAATACGATAAAATCACAAATGGTATATAAATATAAACATATAAGTACAAAGCACAAATCTTACCTGAGACAAAGAAAGGAAAAACACACATTCATGTCACAAACTGGAAAACATATTCATATAAAAAAATACTGAAAGTTTCCACTTTGTGACTTTTTAATACATATTTTCCCTTTCTTTTTCTCGGGTAAGACTGCTGCAAACTTCTGTCATATGAAAATAAGCAGTGATAAATATTTAACAGCACTTTGTGTTGGAATTATTCATAAGTGAATATAAAAATAACTATCTGCTGCAACAAACCTTGAATATCATATCTAATTTTGATCTAAAATTTGGCCCTCCACGATACTGTTTAAAAAAGTGACATGCACTAGCCTGAATATATTTTCCAGTTTTAGGAATATTTTTTACTTTTTGTTTGTATATAGTGTTAAATGTACGTTTCACTCATTGCTCCTTTCAGCTGAGCTTCAAGGGCGTGTATCATCGCTAACTGAACAAGAACGTTCCTCTCGAGAACAGAGTATAAGTTTCCGTACTCGAGTATCAAGCCTGGAGAGTCGTTTGAATGCATCAAAAAATGAAATTTTGCAACTTAAAGTTGATTTGGAGAGGCAACAATCTGCTAGTGAGAAACTGAAACAGGATAGTTCTAAGTATGTTATATAAGAAAATTTTTGTTGGGTATTTAGTCATGATTCCATTCATTTACAATTTGATGATAAAAATTGTTTACAAATTTATTTTATTTATACAGAGAAATTGCGGAAGCAGAATTGTTGAATGCAACATTAAAGGAACAAGTGATTAGCTTGCAGCGTGAAATTACTGGTTTAGAGCAGCAGTTAGCCGTAGAAAGAGCTGCTGTTGAGGCAGAGAAGAGGAGAACCAGTGTGCTGCAGGTGAGCATGGCGTTTTTGTGCACATAAAATGTTCATTGTGTGATAAGCAAATGTAATGGAAGATAGAACAATTCCAGTAGTGCCTCGTTGATACAAGTGCTGCATTGTATCTGTAAGTTTTGCATACTTTAAAACATAATAATAGTATTGTAATAATAGTAAATATAATAATACATTGTTCTGCAAAACCCAAAACAATTGCTGTGGTATGTTTGTAATAGTATTGCTGAATGTGATTTTGAGGTACTTGAGTATTAGTGATTCTTATGTTAATCATATAATATCCCCATAGCATTTCTTATCTTCTGTATGATTACATTCTTACACCAGGATCAGTTGCGAGAACGTGAATCTGTGGAAAAAGAGAGACCTCTAATTCGACCCTCTCCTCCATCGGGAACACCACGCTCTTCACCTACTCTTAGTTTTGGACGTGCTTCACTTTCAGAATCGTTATCTAGCACTACATGGCCTCAGGTTTGTTGTAAATATTTGGTTTAAATATTTCTTTATAGGGTTACCTTTGTGATACTAATTTGACTTTTTTCAGTTTCAAGATGATGTGTTTGAATGTAGTTCTTCATCAGGTCGTTTTAACAATGTCTATGAGAGTTTACGGTCTGGTAACACTACTTCTCTATTGGAGGGACTGCAAGCACAACTGAAACTGCGAGATGGTATGTGTTTTGTGTAATTATATTATAAAATAAAGAAAAATATTGAAAATGGTATTACATTTAACTATTGAATAACGTTGCAGGTGAAGTTCAACAGCTTCAGTGGGAGATGAGTAGGAGAGATGCAGAGAGAACAGCTCTGACAGGTGAATTGTCTACTTTAACAGCTCGCCTTGAGGAGCAAGAGCAGCAGTTAAAACAAGCATTAGAGGTCCACAAAATATATGAAGATATACAGCACAAATATGATGCACTCTTGCAAATGTATGGGGAAAAAGTGGAAGAGACCCAAGAGTTGAGACTGGATTTAGAAGATGTGAAAGAAATGTACAAGACTCAGGTATGAAAAACTAAATATTTTATATAAGTAATATACTGATCTATAATGGTAGTTTATATAATAGGAGTTATTAATAGAGCTGTATTCATATGGGAAAAAAATTAGGTCCTGTATGCAATAGCACAAAGAACATGAGTGAATTAAGCTCTATTAAATCCTGTATCATACTCAAGATTTAATTTTTAAACAGTTTTTGTTTGCATTTTTTGTTTTGTTTTAAAAACTCTTCCACACTTACGTAGAGAATGGCACATGGTAATTGATCATGACTATCAATAGATCTCAGTGAATTTAAAAATAACTGGTTATTATTGCTAGGAATTTGTAGGTTATTTCAAACATTATACTATAATATTTTTGGTCTTTGATTTTGAAATTAGTTGTTTCCATCGTCAGGCTTAATTGAAATAAATAAATAAATATATTATTTTAACAATGGTCAGTCAGAAACAGAAGAATACGTTATTAATGTACACAAGTCCCACTAAACCACATGCAGCTGCTGTCACTCTTGACTGCATTGAGAATGCCACTGCAGTGGTCACTTTAAAATCCATAGTTCTAGCATCACTGAAAATTTAAAGATATCCCATAGGCATGTGGTATTGCAGAGAGAAAACATTTAAAAGTACACTTGATTCTGATGAAATATTTTCTAAAATACATTTTCTTTCCTACATTTGTAATACAATTCAAAGTATGAAAAAATATAGGGAAAAGTTCTTAATTTCAAGAAGCATGGACTTTTTTGTAGATCATCTAGTCCAGATCTAATAGCTTTCCAATTTCAGAGGGCATCTTCAAAAGTCAAATCATGTCATGACTGAACCATTGCAAATGAACATGCCAAAATTTGATGTGCTCTTGATTCCCAGTTACATAGATCAAACTATTAATGTTCTATTGTGATTTCAAAATTAAGTGTTCTAGACTGTCAGATTCTTTTTATTTCTGATGTCAAGTCCCCTCACAGCAACATTCCCTAAAATGAAATATGGATATAAGACAAGAAAACTGGTGATCTCTTGGGTGTCATTAGATATGAGAGAATATAAATAATTAACATCTAGAATATTAAAATGCTATCAGATTTTTCTATTTGTAATCAGTGTTAAGAAACCTTCAAAATCGTACTATGTCTGCTTGAAAATGTACTTAATAACAAAACATCATAATTTCTTGATAGTCTTTTAAAATTATTTACTAGTTATTTGAATATTTTTGAGCCAATAATCCATCTTAGGTGTCAGTACAAGGCTACGCTTTTCCTTATTAGTGTGAATTTTGTCCAGATTAATATCCTCAATATTTATCAGTAATAGTCATAGTCTAAAATTCTATGCAGTTATGTGGAGAAAAAAATCATATTAATGAAAACTGTCATCAGCTAAGTAAACAGTACACAATATTTGGCCAGGGACTGAACTGTGGAAGAGGAAAGTGTCAATTGACGTTGAATGTTGTAGTTCGGAGAATTGTGAAGCAATTGATATGTAATGAAATGCAGTATCTGAATTAGTCTGTTTTTCATTTCAGATTGACCAATTGTTAAAGAAGGAGCCAACAGCATGAATTGAAGTGATATATCAGATTGCATAATGTGTGTTGCCTTGGAACTATTTAACAAGAACATTCTGAAGATTCCATCACTCTCTTTTTGATACATAATGTTACCTGTGCTTCTAATATCATAGAGATATTGCCTTGACACATCCTTGACCACATAAAAAGTATGGTCATGGTTCATATGAAAAATAAGCAAGGAAATTTTTGTAGAATGTTTAATTGAAACATTTAACACATTTGCTGTTCCACTACATGGACATTTTCTCAATTATTGTACCGGTCATGGAAATTTTTCTGTAGATAAGCTCTGTTTTGTACTATTTTTACTTCCTCATATATTAAATCAAAAACATAGAGACAAACAGAATGTAGCAGAAAGTTGAATCTAGAAAAGAAAACACATTGTTCTTCTATTCTTGCTTTTCCTTTTTGTACAAGATGTTGCATAGTATTATGGAGTATATAAATTATATTGTAATTAAAAATTTAACTTAAATATTTAAATTATTGTTCCTATTGCCCTTGAAATAGTTCCCTTGAACTTGAACACACAAGAGGCTGTTGGTTCTGTTTTCAATCTGGGACAGAACTTTTTCTAAACAATGTTATTTACCTTAAAAGTTTCCTGACAGATTAAATACAATATACTTGTAGGTAATTATACATTTGTTATGCTAAAGTTGCACTACAAGAAAAATGCGATTTTAATCATGTTTTCCAGTGAAAACAATCTGGAGCATTAAAGATCATGAAGAGAACTTTTTCTTTTTAGCACCCTATTGGCAGTTATGGAGATAATGAATATATGCATTATAATAATTATAATGTGAACTTCTTTTATTATATGTTCTGTGATATTCTTGTTGTTGTATTTTGTTACACTACCAGTATGGCATTGAATTTTGCATTCCCTAATTAATTAGTGTGTAAAATGAAATCACATGTAAGCCCATATGTGGTAAGTTGTTATTGAGTGTTATAATATGTAATTAAAAATATATAAAAGAGATATTATAAAATAGTGTTCTAATGTTCTTCAAGTATCCTCTACCCTGAAGTTGACAATTTTGAAAGAACTTAAATTTTTCTTCTTGGATTCATTTTCTGGTGTTTATTTCGAAAAGTATTTGAATTAATCTTCTTGACCTCTGAAAAATAGAACTGAATGCAGTGTGTGCCCTCACTGTTTAAGAATTTGCAAGAGGAAAATGAAAAATAACAGGATTCATAATTTTTGTAAATGATTATATTAATAAATTGTTCATTGTACATACCCTTCAGGATTTGTAAACAGTTCAAAGTATTAAAACATTGTTTCCTCATAGAAATTTGAGCATTCAAGAACAACCTATGTTAAGTACTTTTGTCTCCTTATTCTTCTAAAAATACTAGTTTGATCTTTGATTTCACGTAATGGAATTATATCTTTTAATATATGTATTTAAAAGAATGAATGTAACAACCACTTCACTGTATTTTCATGTCCTTGGGCATTCAAATCTGTTAAACCCATAACTTACCACTTTGCATCAATAATGCTATTATGTTATTTTTAAATTATTGATGTTGAGAATATTTCAGCCCCACTAATTTGTTGAACTCTCGTTTTGCCAGTTTGTATACCAATTCAAATAAGTTTTCCATTATTTGGGAGCAAAAATTTCTGGTTTTCTCTCCTGAGATTCTCCTCTGGTAGGGACAAGATTCTAGAGCTCCAGAAAAGGTACACCTTACGTCACATACAGTTTCTACTGCCAGTGAAAATTGCGTGCGTTGCTCATATTGCTCATATTGCTCATTTTCTATTACACATTCATTTAAAGATTTAATTTTAAAGAACAGGTTTCATAAAAATATCAATCTATAATAATATAGTGGTAATAGGGGATCCAACAAATATAAACTTTTACAATTTTCTAATTTCCAGTCATTACTGAAAATTATACTTGGACCTTTTTTATTAATGTAAATTTCTCTAGTCCCGCAAAGAGTTTAAAGAAAAATGGAGCCATTTTTTTCAGAAAATTTTGAAAATGTAGGATTTTTTTATAAAGTACCCCCAACATTAAAATTACCACTACTAAATTCGAGGGGCTGCGACATAGCCATCTTCAATAAGCATTAAAGGAAGGAATGTTCTACTTATAGAAGCAAGAAAAATCCTCTGTTTTGGTATGAGGAACCCTTCAAATCTCTTTTTTTCTGTTGAAAAATTGGCACTTTTTCCTGCAGAGTTGCATAAATTTTTTGTTTCTTCAAATTAGATGTGAGAAAGTAAAAATTATTTAACCCAGTATTCTGTTTACTAAAGGTGGGATGCTCCAACCAATGTGCCTCTTTCATGGGGGAAGAAAATGCCATAATTTATACATTGAGACTCAGAACAACTCATATTTTCTCTTATGACTGGGTCCTTCTGAATGTGAAATAATTAATAATAATTATACAGTGAATGAAAGGGATTATATGTGGCTGAAATGAGATGCCTATCAGCTGTAATTACTTTGATTGTAGTAATCAGTGCAATATGAATGTTTACTTTAATATATTCCATAACCCGGACAGTAAGAGCATGAAGTGCTCAAACGCAGTAGACTGGTAAAGGGGTCACGAGAATTAGTTTACATCAACAAACTCTGGGTCTAAAATGTTGGGGCTTAGCGCAAGGCTATCAAAAGAACACGTTGTCCTTACGAGGTCGATATACCAACATGTACTTGAATAGCAGGGATGGCCACTATTTCAGACTGAGAGGGGTAAGGTAGAACTTAAGGCCACAAACATTACAGTAGGAGCGACCAAATACCATCACATTCTAGGAACATAATAAATACTGGAAAATAAATCATGATTTTATTATTCTTAAGAAGAATAATTGGCTGAAGCCATGCTTCATTTTCCATCACCTCTGTGCCTTTTTCGTAAATTGCGATGTTCATTAGCGACTGCAATGTTTACAGCTGTATGTTCTCCCATATTGTCTCAGCCTGAAATAGCTGCCACCTATATGACTTGAGAGCATATTGGAATGCTGGCCTCACAGGGAACAGACATGTTTTGTTTTGACTCGGCATTGTGCTGAGAGCATGCCACTTGAACCCATGGTACATTGGTGAAAACTGCTCCCCTTGACGGCTTCTAACTGTCATATCCGTTTGTACACTTTTTCTAGAACTTTGTGTATGCTATATCCTGCAATCTTCAATTAATTTTGTTTTTAATTTATCCTGATTTGTTGACCTTAATTTTGACAATCAGGATTAACCAGGATCCTGGTACCTAGAGGTATAAGATGGGTGATCTGACAATTACACCACAGTTCCCTCTTGTAATTACTAATAGAAAGAGGGAATATAGATTAAAAATGTTCAAACAAACTTTTTTATTAGGGGATACAATGGTGAGATATTAAAAAAAAATGAAAAACAGTTTGGCCAGACAAAATTTATTTTGTAGCTGCTGGTCTGTTTTAGAGATGCCACATCCTAGGCACAGGTGGCAACAAAATGCATTTCACCCTGAGGAAGTTTGCAGAATGGCAGCCAAAATGTTGGTACCTGTGCCTAGCTACTGACTCCACCTGGGGAAACCTACTCTTTCAAAATTTATTTTGCTTTGGATGAGACCTGGAAAAAGATTGAGCTCAATAGGAAGTCCCCATTCCTTTTTTTTTCTCTCTCAATTTCATAAAGCATTGGAAATGTTTGAGAAAATATTACTATTGTTGCTAGGAAATTATTTTCATTTTATTGTTGTTTTATATTCATTAACTGTTGATACCCACAGGAGTTTCTTAAAAAATAGAAAAAAAATGTAGTCTATACACTGATGCACGGTTTTTTATTAGAAAACAAAAACAACACATTGTGTTATATCATTTAAAATAATAAGGGATGAAATTTGTCAACTGATATAAATTTCTCATATGTCAAGCAATTTGAACCATTGCTCTTTTAAGAAAGATAAACAATTTTGAACATATATTCATATAAATATTCTCTGATATTTCTTGCATATATTAGGACATTCCATTTTTTTTTAAATAGAAAGTTGGGGAACTTTAATTTACTTTGTGTTCAGTAATTGTGATTTCTAATGGAAACCATCCTAATTCTTATAACTCATTCATTGAATTATTTCTGCAATTAAGTAAAATTCAAATATGGAAGTAAAATATTATTATAAATTTATAGTTCATAATGTTGAATATTTATATTACTTACAGAGCTATTTTTTAAATAAATAATATTTACATGCTAATTGAAAAAATAAAAACAAGTACATTAGTATTTGTGTTCAATTTATTAAAAACCACAATCAACACATAAAAGTCATTGATTTTTCTGAGTTTAGCACCAATAAATAAGTGATAACAGAGAACATTGCACATAATCTTCAGTGTAACACTGATTACAAGTTCAGTGAAACCTGACTTAAGTGGTCACTGTTGGTTCCATGCAAAAATTGGCTGTTAATAGAGATGGATCAAGGCCAAGATGTTATGGAAAGCATAGATCAAGTCTTATCGTACTACACGGTACAACTCAAGGAAGTCGTTTAAACCGGCACTTCGCGCCGCCCATGGAGAAATCCACGGTAGAGGGGACGAGAGATGATTCGGGGTTTATGAGGGAAATCTTTCGGTGGGAAGGAACGATGAGCAATGTACATAACTTAGTACAAGTACATACTGGTTATAAACAAAGTGTGGGTGATCTAAATAAATTGCAAAAATTACACTACTGAAATAATTTTAATGGTTCGTAATTGGTCACTAACGTGACGTCATAAGTTAGGGGCGGTTCAGCCTAGTATCTTGTCGGCGCTCCATTATCAAATAGTGCTGCGATCATGGTGATGTGCCTTTGTGATTTTGCGTGTCGGAGTAGCTGTTGAAGTGGTTAGATACGTTTGCTGTCGTATAGTTACATTTTTTACACTCTTGTGATTCTTTGTGATTTGCGTTTTAAAGTGTCCTGTGTTTGCGCTACGATGGTGAGAATAAATGTGTTTTTTTACGAGTTGCGCCGAAAAGGGTGTTTGGCTGTGATTGAGTGGGCGCAAGAACATGATTTGATTGCTGTAGGATTTACATGTCCGATGTGGTTGGCCAAGCGAAAGGAGTTGTAATCGTTTCGAGTGGGAGTGCAGTAAAAAAAAGAGGTCACTCATACGCGTGAGTGTTCTGTGCAAAAGGGGTCATGGTTCGCGAGAAGAGGGCAAAAACCCAACTGAGCGATTTTTGTCGCTTGTTGAGGGCGTCTCCAAATTTTACGACACGTGATAATCGCCTATCGGTAAGTTTTATTCATTTCTTTCAGAGCACTTAACGTAATGTGAGGGAGGGCTTAACGAGACTAACCTTCCCCCCTCCCCTCCCCCATTTCCCTTCCCCCTCCCCCTCCCCAATTTCCCCTCCCCCTCCCCAATTTCCCCTCCCCTCCCTATTTCCTCCCCTTCCCCGTTTCCCCTTTCTCCACCCCCTTTCCCCTCCTCCCATTCCCCGCCCCTCGCCCCTTTTCCCACCCGTCCCCTTCCCCACCGCACTTCTTTTAGGGCGTACCGTGTTCTCTATTTTAACCAGCACTTTATCTAGCTGAAACTCGTCTCGTTTTCTAGGACCTCATGCCTTCTCTTGGCAAGTGTAAAACATCCTTGCCCTCGTGAAACGCAATTTTCCGTCCCCACCGAACCGAACTCGTAAGCAAACCGAACGCACAAGCAAACTAGACTTCAAAATGCTATTGTGTGAACAGAGCTGTCTCAAGAAATAGCTCGCACGTGGCCTTCAGCTCGGTTTCACGCACGCGGTCATCGACAAATCGGTTAAGCGCTTCACCGACTACCAAGTTCCCAGAGAGGGGAAGAACGGAGAAAGCTCTTCATGAGCATAAGCGAAGCGAGCACGCAATTATTTCGTAGAAACAAATCATCTGTTTTTACCTTAAACAAAATTAAATGTTTGCCGCAAGGGCGACTTTGGATGACACTTTTCAGTTACTGTCTGTCAATGCATCCCTTCTCACGAAGATATAGTAACAAGCCTATATCCACAGCCCTTCCGCTTCTTATTCTATTACAGTTCATTTAATTACAGCTAGAGGTGAGGTGACCGCTTTATAGACGTCAATCTACGAAATGTGCCGCAGTGCTACATGGTCTCTGACTGCAGTGCCAGGTGGCCGCTGGAATGAGGAAATTTTTGTCTTATTGAAAAATCAATCAGTTCCACGAAAGAATGGCCTTTAAGAGGTGACCAATTAAGTGAATTGGCCATTTATACAGGTTTCACTATACGTCATACTTTTGTACAACTTTACAGTAAGAACATTAAAAAATAGTTTAATTTACACTAATTCTACAATATTTCACTCATCTCATGGAACTTTATGTACAATACTGTCTTTGGAGATCAGCAAGCAAGCAACCATAATTTATGTACATTATAATCTCCTTTTAGGACCAGAGAATCCTCGTCTTCCATTTTCTTCAGAGTATATTCAGAGATAAAAAAAATGTTGCATCTCTTCTACTTCATAGCAACGAGTCTTCGGAGTAGTTGAGACATTAATTCTTCTCAGTTTCTGAAATATAACACAGATGTAATTCGACTAATAAATTAATACATTTACTAATCAGTTTTTCAGAACTAAATGCAGAGTTTCTTCGAACTACAAAAAAATTGGATAAATTCTAACAATACACAAATCAGAATGGATAAGGGTTTATCAGTTCATCATACTTTTTCCTTTATAAAAGTCTCTCGCAATGTTATTAAAAGAAAAGAAATATTTTAATGTAAAAACTAAATACTGAATATATTAATTCAAATGGCATATTTCATTGTGCTATGCATTTCTGGGGGGTTGATGGAGTGATAATTTATATTTCAAGCAATATCTGCACACAAAGAATATCGCCTAGGGCAATAGTTACGCAAATAAAGGTGAAATTACTGATATTGTGTGCATGTCTGTGCAATGAATAATGTGCAATAAGAAGTGCACATAATACAAAGACGCAGAATGATCTCAAACAGCACACACACATAGTGTTTATTACCAAATTCCCTGGAATCGACGTCATAGACTGTAATATTGAAGTCCGAAGCTAACGATTACGAACGTTTCTTGCCAAATGTGCTAAAGGCAAGTTTGTCTGCTTGTATCCGTTTTGCTTTCTCGCACTTACGAATGTAAGAACAGAAAGTATTGTAGTCGTGCGCCGGAAAACGGCGAATTTTCGTCAGAAAAACTCTTATTGTCGGACTCTGGTAACGAAAACGTGAATACATTTTATTCCTATGTATAGTAAATTACTTCCTCTAAAACACGTCACCAGAATCCAGGTTTGTGGGATTTTCATACCGAAAAACAGAATGACGGCAAAATGTCTGTCTGTCCGTTTGTGATAAACTCTAGCTTCTAAACCGTTCTGCCGATTTTTCCCAAAATTGAGATTCCTCGATCGATCTGAAGGAACTTGAGGCTTTGGGAGTTTCAAACAGATATTTTGAATTTTGAGGGTACTTCACAGGAAGTCTCAACATTTTCAAAATTTACTCAAAAATGGGTCCAAATTTGTCGATTAAAATTTGTCCTCGGATAGCGTAAAAAGGACGCTTAAGAGAAGTGAGCAGGTCTCATGTCATTAAAATTCCTGAGTTTTCAAAAATTGCACATTCTTTCTCGCATTATTTATAACTGCTCCGCTACATTATACTGCTAAATAAATCATCAGAAGTATTTTCAACCAGCAAAATATTTGTCCCACACTGAGACTCGAACCTAGATCCTCCACGTGTTCTCGCCGTGAGCCTTACCTCTCCGTTATCGAAACGCAGTGTGTTTCGAACTCGGGCTTGAAGTTTTGAAATGTTAACTTTTTACAATTTTTGCAATCTTCAAAAATACGGAGAGTTAGCTGAAAATGGAGACGAGCATCATGTCTTTTACCGCCCTTTGTTACATCCGAGGACAACATTTAATGAAAAAATAGTGGTTTTTGATAAAATATTTTTTGGATTAATTTCAGACAGATTATGCGAAAAATACTCGTTTTTTTTAAAAAAAAATGGACATGACCTTTTTTAACGAGCTAATGATTTAGAACAGACTTAAAGGCAAACATCGCTATCTTCAATTCTGTAGATTTAATACTTGCAATTTTAAAAAATACGGAGAGATCGCCGAAAATGGGACTGGCAGCATATTTCTTGCAGTCCCTATTTTTAACAGTAACCTCCCCTACAAGGAGATTTTTTAAAAATTGTAGTGGTTTTTGAGAATTACAAAGAAATTGCTTATTTCGCACAAAATTACACGAAAATTACTTATATTTTTGAAATTGAACATGACCTTATTTCAAGACCTATATTTAAAGAACATATTTTATTAAGGTAAAACTCTTTATCTTCCATATTGTACTTGTCGCCTTCCCCCCCCCAAAAAAAATTACATTTTCGCGACTTTCGAAAAATCTGAGATTTAAACGAACGAGAGATCTGCACCATTGTCTTAAGCGTCCTTTACGCTCTACGAAGATATTGTTCAATAACAAAAGAATTGGAGTCTTTTTTGAGAAAATTTTAAAAATGTTTTTGAGGCTTCAAGTAAAGTAACCTCAAAAATCAAAATATCCGATTGAAATTCCCAAAGCCTTGAGTTCGTTCAGATCGATCTAGGAATATTAAGTTTCTAGAAAATAGAACGGTTTAGGCGTTAGCGTTGATCACAATAGATGAAGTAATTTACTTTATAAAGGAACAGGATTTATCCTTTTTTTCGTCAGCAGGGCCCGACAAGTTTTTCTTTCAAAAATTTGCCGTTTCCCAGCGCACGATTACAATATTTTCTCTTCTTATACTCGTAAAGGCGAAAAAGCAATACGAAGAAGACGCATGTAGAAACACACAACAACATTGTGTGTGTGTGTGTGTGTGTGTGTGTGTGTGTGTATGTATATATATATATATATATATATATATATATATATATATATATATATACATACACACACACAACTATAGATTTGTCAAATTATATGAAAAATGCCTCAATAGAATTGATTGTGATCAGATTAAAATGTGATATTATTAAATTACCATAACGTCATGTTGATGAACATGTCACGATCCAGTAGTTGGCAGGTCCATACATGAGCCATCCAGATCATCAGTTAAAACACCTGCAATATCATCAACTTGAAATCACATCTGAATAACAATATTGTAAGCGTAGAAATTTCTGGTAGAACACCTGTATAGAGAGTATAGAGTGTATTAAATACGCTATTAAATGGAATAATCACTCGTGCCAAGTTTGGTAGAAATTCCTTTTCTAATTAAACGAGTTTACAATTCAACATTTTGAATCTACTACAAAATTTTGACTTGATGTAGATCGAGATGTTTTTTATAACTCATTTCACGATCGACTTGCATTAAAACCTCTTCACCACCGATTATGCCAGTACGTTTTTTGAATTTTTATTATTTTTTCATAATGGTTTGAAAAATATTTTTTGATCTCTGATATCCACGATCTTTAAAATGTGATGAGGATTGACGACTCAAAGCCCTGTACTTCCGAAGAAGCTATAAGTGCTAGAATCAAATACCGACTTCCGCTGTCTTAAATAAATTATCAACATTATAAACTCATACAAATCCAAAAGGTGGTACAACTAGTTTCAGCTACACGATTTCCCTGACAGACAAAATTTTGTTGAATATTTACTACTTTTCAAGTTGCATTCTATCATGTGCATATCTTAATAATCATTGCATACCAATACATAATTCTAATCAGCCTACAAGAAGTTTAAGGAACACACAACTCTTAAAAACAATGTAGAAACAAGAGGAGAATTCAAATACATACCTGCAACACAAGCTGTCAAGAAACAGACAGCACAGCCAGCCAAAAAGGCTCTGAAAGCTACCTCAGCAATGTCAGATCTTCGATTGGGAGCCATTGAGGAAAGAGCTCCAATGACAATTCCAATGGAACTAGGATTTGAAAAACCACAGAGTGCATATGTGGCTATTACTTCAGATCGACCCTAAATCAATGAGCACAATGTCAATTATTTTCTGTGGGAATACTTAAGCAATATTTCTATAATAATATTAGATGCGAGATTACTCACACATATTTTCTTTTCATCTATTAATTTCCCAAGTTCTTCATAAGCTACAAATTCGTTTACAACTGTTTTCAATGCCACTACCCTGGCAACATCAGAGCAATGCTCTACTTGAACACCCATGGCCCAAACTAATGGATAGAATATTTTGGTGAGAATGAACTGCAAGGCAGAAGTATTGGATTAATAAAATTGTATAAATGAATTTATATAATTCAGTTAGAATGTTTTAAGCACAAAATTCAGATATACTAACTGTAAAACTAATTGTGTTTTCTCCAGTTAGACCAACAAGTTCACCCATCCATCCCACTACACCGTCTAGAAAGCTGATTGCAGACACAAAGGCAATTAAGTTGGCAATGATTCCTAATACGAGGGAAATTCCACTCATTGCCCCTTTTGTGGCTGCATCAAGGACTCCAGTTTCGTCCCTAAAAGAAATAATTATGTATGCTCAAATATTAAAAACTAGTGGCCTGCATCAGCAAAAATGTTGTTGAACAAAATCACACAAAATGGTTTTCCAAAAAGTAGCACGAACGCTGCTCAAGACCAACAAATAAAAACTCTTATAACACTGCAATAAATATTTCAAAAACACTCTTGCATACTGCAATAACATAGTATACTATATACAGTGCAACAGTTCTTCACATGCCAAAAATATCAAAAAGTTGCTGTTCCATAACGTAACTCGTGAATAGGAAATGGGGCGGTTTCTCCCTTGGAGACGCTGCTGCATGACGTCTGCTTGACGGAAACAGTGGTGCACTGAGTCGATAATTCAATCGGTTGCGTGGCGGAAGAACACAATCAAATATTGGCTTCTTTCAGTCAAATTTGAAACTGTTTCATTGTTCTTGGATTATTCACGAGTTCTTGGGTATATAACGAAACCGTAGAGACCTCTCATAGGTCGAAGGCTGCATAATTTTAATTTAATTTCTGTGCCTATTGGAAATTAGTATCGTAATGTAGGCGTTTTTAATTTTTTCCCCGAATTCTTAGCTATCTAATGTTATCATAGACATCTCAAAAGATCGAAGGCTGCATACTTTTCTTTCAATTTCTGCGCGCATTGGAAATTGAAAATATAGATCCGATCCTTTTTCATCAGTTTCACGATGTAATTCGCTACTCTCTAGATCGCTATCGTGCAATTTATTATTATTATTATTATTATTATTATTATTATTATTATTATTATTATTATTATATAAATTTGTTGTGTCTACAACTGACGCAACGCGTCTCCAAGCCCCTTGGGGGGGGGGGTTGAGCGCTTTGCGCTTTAGGCGTAATTCAACTCTCATTTCCTGCGCTTCCTTGCGTGCGAAGTCCATTCAAGTACTGTATTTCACAATGATACTCAATGATTCGAGTTTGCTTCGCAGCAGCAAACCAAATCAAGACAAGACTGGTTAACTAAAGTTTCAACACGATTTCATCTTTTAACATGCGGCTTGAAGACGTTCGTAGACTTTGAAGACATCAATGAAATAACTAAGCATCTCTAAGATACGTCTTCTTGCGAAACTAGAGGTGCAACAACAGCGCATACTTTCTCACAACATTGTTATCGTTATGTAATATTATCTCAAAGTTTCTACCTTTCTTACACTTCAATATCACTTTATCTCGTAAATAAACGAAGCATGATTTTTTTACATTACCATCATGTAATGTTGATGAACATATCACGATCGTTTAAATGAGTTAATTAAGTATAAATGAAAATGTATTTCTATTGAATTCAGTTTATTATGGTTTTCATTATATTCACGAACACATCTGATATGTATTTTAGGCTTAAAATATGCTACTGCGTAAGCAATATGAGAGAAAGTAAAAAATTGAAAGTTAATAAATAATACGATCCACCAACAAACGCTCGTTTCCATGAATATTCAGAATTCAACATGCATATGGGTTAGGGTACGGATCGCAGAATTAATGAACAAGTAATCATATTTTCGAAAAATTGAACATGGCCTTATTTGAAGATCTGATTCTGATGAACACATTACATTATGAAAAAAAGTTTCATAATTGTAGCAAGACGCCAAACAAATTTTGAATTTCTGCAATTTTTGCAATTTTCGAAAAAGTAAGGATTTCAACGAAAATGAGACCTGCAGCTTTAAAAGAAAGAGTCCTTTACGCTCTACAAAATGAAAATTTAATAAAAAAGTTTGTAGTCGTCTTTTTGAAAATTGTGAAAATGTTTCAGGGGCTTTATGTAAAGTACCCCAAAATTAAAAGACCGGTTTCAAATTAAAGGGGCCGCGACAACAAGCAGATTGATTGGGAAAATCAATTTTGGTGAAAATCCTGCTTATGGTTTAGACGCTAGCGTTGTTCACACAGAGATGGAGAAACGGACGTTTTACGATCAATCAATTTTTCGGTTTGAAGGACGAACAAAAAATGGATTTTCACCACACAACGAGTTGGAGGAAGTAATTTACTACATATAGAGACAAGATTTATCCACTTTTTCGTTGCCAGGGCCCGACAATAAGAGTTTTTCTGTCGAAAATTCGCCCTTTTCCCCTCCCCCGCATTACAATACTTTCGCTATGCTGAGTAAGCCAGGCACGTCAGACCGCGCCCGCACGAGCTACTTGCCCGCCTGGGGAGCCCGGCGCTCCTACGGACACAGGCAGCTTATCCTGACTCCGCACCCATTTCCCTTTAAAATCCAGAAAGGGGTATAAATGTGCAAGTTGAAGCGGCGCTGTGAATAGTGGCTACATACAAAAATGTGTGCCAGATTTTTTCTACCAAATAAATGAGAATTGAATTATGTTTATATTCTTCACTATTCTTCCATGTTTATTTTCTTACTAAATTTTCCCTTTAAACATCTTCGCTACGTGAAACTTTTCATGGAGCTTCTTACATGAAATTTAAAGAAAATTTGGAGCCATTTTTAGAAAATTTTGAAAATCTTCCAGGGGCTTCATGTAAAAGTATCCCCAAAAATTAATGAATGTTTTCACTTCCTCGTATACGTACACATGTATGAAGTAATATACGTAGTACAGAGAAAGTTATGTGATGCTGAGGAAAACCGATTTCGAGATTTCAAAGGAAATATACGTTTTGGAATCCCCTGTTACCGAAAAAGTGTTTTTTTTCAAAACGTCCGTCTGTGAACACCACTAGCACCTAAACCATACGTACGAATACTTTCTCTTGTCGATCTGGCTAGACTCAAGGTGCAACGATTTTTAAAACCTTTCTTCAAAATTTGGGGGTTCTTTACATGAAGCCCTCAGGACATTTTCAAAATTTTCTCAAAAAGGGCTCCAATTTTTTCTTTAAATTTCTTGTAAAAATAGAGTAAAATACACACAAATATGGCATAGGTCCAATTTTCACGGTTAGATCTGAACTTCCGAAAATTGTAAAATTTCGAATTTTTTTCGGAGTCTTCCTACAACTAGAAAATTGATGATAGGGATTTTTCCTTTAAATGAAATTTTGTTGTCCATAATCAGTACTTTCATTAAGGCCATGTATATGTTTTTGAAAATTTTAGTCGTTTTCGCACAATATTGCCTGCAATATATGCAGTTTTAAAAAATAACAAAAACAAGATTTTCTCAAAAACGGCTCCAAATTTCTTCTTTAAACTTTTGTCAGGGATAGTGCTAAGTGCACTCTACAAAATGACATAAACGACAAATTGCTCTATTATTTGTTCAAAAACTACAAAACGTAATTTTTGACTTCTCTCACGTCGTTAATATTTACATTTGCGGCAATTTGTTCGCATTAATGTATTTATAAGTACATGTGCTTAAAATAATGTTACATAAAGTTTCTCGAAAACTCAGCAATTTTCTGTGAAAAGGACCTCAAAATTCCGCATTTTCAGAAACAGATTTTCCACGTTTTGTTTCTTCACACTTTTCCAAAGAGTAGTGCTAATTGCACTGTTGAAAATGACATAAAAATTACTTTACCGTATTCTTTTGTTTTTCAAAACTTACACAAATGTTTTTTTAAATAATTCTCACATCGTTAATATGTAAATTTACAGCGACTTGTAAATACTATTGCATTTGTGAGTTAATGTGCCTCAAATAACTTTAAATAAATTTTTTCGAAAACTCAAAAATTTTCTGTGAAAATGAGCTTTAAATTTCGTGTTTACAGTGACGCGTACACGCCATTTTCTTAAAAACGGCTCCATGTTTTTCAACAAAAATGGCCATTTATGACGAGATTTTTCTCTGTTTACTATTCTTAAAGTAATATTTGGATCTACTATAAGGAAACCGAAAAATTGGGATTTCAAAAAATTTTCTTAGTGTGGCGTGACTTTTTCGGGAACAGGGACCTCAAATCGTGTATTTCCATTGAAATCTCCAAATCGATTATTCCCAGCATTGCATAACTTTCTCTATACTACGAATATTACTCCAGATATGAGTACGTATACGTAAAAGACTGACGGAGGGAGGGAGGGAGGGACGGTCGGTCGGACAAAAGTATCTGCCACGCATAACTCTGTCCTATTGGAAGCTTTTGCGCTGAAACTTGGTGAATAGTGAAAACAGGAGTAATATCTAGTTGTGCCGTTCCGGAGACCATTAGGATGTATGAAAAGGTACTTTACACAAAGCCCCTGTGGCATTTTCAAAATTTTCTGGAAAATGGCTACCCTTTTTGTCATAACATGTTTTGTTAAAATAGAAAGTGCGTTTATAAAAATAGATAAAATTTTCAGTTCAAATTTATTTTCGTACCTGTGCACCTCCAATATTCTAGCCTGGATTTTTTTTCACAATGCAATTTGTGCCTCATTTTTAGATCTTTAAATGATATTATGCATGTTAAAATAATACGAGTAGTTGTTGAGTAACAACAAAGAGGAGGAAAAGATTCGGTTGCTGCTCATTCCCACTATTTTACCATGGGAATCGTCTCACTGATGCCTCTGCGAGTGTTTCCAACATGTAGAAATATTTTCCCGAGCTGATGTACGAAATTCAGCAAGTTACCGCGTCCAGTGCTCTATTTCTTGAAATGACCGCGGTGGTAGTAGAAAATTGTCGAATTTCAAACTTTCAGAGCTTTTAATGAAAATCGGACTGGTATCGTGTTTATAAGCACAGTCTTCGCTATTCGAGAAAAATTTTAAATAAAAAATTAGAGAATTTTTTTGAGGAAATCTTGTTGTGGTATTTTTATCAATTCAAACTTACAATTTTACTCAAACGTACGAAAAAACTACCGTATTTGAAAAAATCGTACATGACATTTTTAAAGTTCTAATTTTGAAAATTGATTTCATTAAGTAAACATCTCTAGCGTTAATAATATAGTTACAGGAAAGGGTCGAAAAAATTAAAGTATCCAATTTTTAAAACTTCACATGTTTTACTGAAAATGGGACATTACCATATTTATAAACGCGATTTCCTTTATTGAAGACAAAAATTGAAAAAAATCAAGAAATGTTTCAGAAAATTTTTATATATATCCTAAGAGCATCATGTGAAGTATCTCCAAAAATTAAAACCGGTGAAGGTGGCTCAGGGCATCAACTGATGTCACTGCAGTGCCTCTCGGAAATTAATTCCGAGACCGGGAGGTCCTAGGGTAAGGAGTACCGATGGTGGCAGGATTTTCGACACTAGATAGACAGCTAGGTCGAATTCAGCAGCTGCCTGGAGGAGAATTCTAGCGGCCGGCTGTCTCCAAGCAACCAGGTGAATGGCACCCTAACAAACGGGCCACGGACCGTGCTCGATCTTCCTTGTCCTATCATCACCCCTTATTTACTTACAGACACACACACTCGCAATCTCTCATGCACTACACTATCACTATCGTCGGGAGACCAGTCGGGAGCTTAGAGCTTGACCCGTTTGGGGGGCGATACCACACTGGTGGGAGATACCTGGTTGGGGAAACTCCCCGCAAGCCCTCGTAGGTCGGCGCCTGATCTCATCATCCAGCAGGAAAAGAACCCCGCCATCTCGCGCTATGGAAACATGCACTGTACTTACGGTACTAGTGTCCTTACCAGTTGACGCGCCCGAAATTAATTAAAAAAATCCATAAATTACAAAGATTCCTTTCAAATTCGGAATGCTTAGAGTTCAACCCGATTAATCCGGAAATATTTATTTTTTTGGAAATTCTATTCATGGTTTAAGCCCTAGAGCTGTCCAAAGATAGACCAATACATGTTTTGAAACAAAAACGCCTTTTTTGGTATCAGGCTCTTTAAAACGAGATTTTCCCGTTAAATTTTTGACAGCTTTGAACTCAGACTCAGAAGATTGTATGCTCTGGGAGCCAATAATGTGGTTTGCAATCACGAGTGCACTGGAATTCTCACGGACGCCTGGCAGACAAATGTTCTGACTGCCTAATATTGGGCACGATCGTATGGTCGCGCGCCATACTTAAGCGCTGTTTTAATTGCTCCCCAATTCCATCAATTCATAAATTTTGGATTTTCTCCTTTTGGGTTCCCAAAAAAGTTTTTTATTCGAAAATACTTGGAAATATCCTCAGCGCTTCGACTCACTGTAACCACAACCTTCCGAACACTGTAGAAGAGAAATCGCCAAGAAGCTGCAGTTCTGTAATGTAGGGTTTCTCCCCAAAAAGGGGGGATTCCTTGTCCTATCATCACCTCTTACTTACAGGATAGGACAAGAAAGTCTAATTGAGGAGAAGACTGCAGTGCAATTTCTTCCACCGGGAATAGATCATCTTTGTACAATAATAATAATAATAATAATAATAATAATAATAATAATAATAATAATAATTTTTTTTTAAAATCTTGAAATACATTCAATAGTCTGTGTAAGAAATAAATTGCCTACCCTTTTTCTAGACGGATGTTATCCACGGTTGTTTTGGATTCTTCGCTCTCAGGGTAGAACAGTTTTGCAAAACATAGTGCGGCAGGTGCTGACATAATGGAAGCAGTTAAAAGATGTGAGGCTTTGACACCAAAACTTATATAAGCAGCTAGGACAGTTCCTGAAATAAAATGTTGGACACTTTATTAAAATGAACAATCACAGATATTTCCTGTTTTCGAACTTAATGACTAAATAATGGTTTTTTTACTAGTTGAACCCATGCAAACATACCTCAATTAGTAATATCATTGTTTCGAAAATTAACAATAACTTAATACTGGAACCCCCCTTCAAACAGCTAGGCGTCGAAATGAGTGTTAGATGAGAAAACTTGAACATTTCGATATTGGCATACTTTTATTAATAAGCAGAAAGAATTACAGTTGTCTGCTAAAATTGCACAGAATATCAAATTTTTAACTGAAGTTCTACATAGTCGTCAAAATTCTGCTTGTTTCTTACCATCCGTACAACGGAAAGGAGATACCCAGAAAAGTTTTCATTTTGCCGATCAAGATGTAAAAAACAAAACTCGAGCCCTTTAGTTGCCCAAAAACATTTGAAGGATCTGTTAAGGTGCACTGTTTGACTTAAGGCAAACAAGAGAGTAAAGTTTGTAAAATGTTTCGTTTTTGCTTACTGATTATTCATAGCGTACTCTACAAAATTCTACATTTTTAGCCATAAACCTGTTTGATACACCCCTAAGGGTAATTCACTATTCATTACGGGGTTTTGTGTCGATGGCGTGTTGTAAATCGTAAAAAAAAATCTTACTTCCTTAGCGCATTACATAGTGAGTTTCAGAAAACACTTCAGAAACGTAGAGGGCCGGAAGGGATCAGTGAAAGTATTTTTCGTCAACGCACACTAGATCTTGGAGGTCGGATCTCGACGCTAGGCTGCGTCCAAGAACGCACCTGTCTCCGCGCGACGTCGGGATAAAAACGCGTTCTAAGAGTCCCGTCAGTATTTCAGACTGATGGATAAGGCAGCCATAAACATTGCGAGATAATTCGCGAAAAAAGTCACATTTTAGGAGGCAAAGGGCGGAAAGATGTTGGAAAATAAATAATGCTTTCAGTGCTATTATTATTCTAAATAAGAATTATGGACTAGTTGGCTCTTACAGTGCACTGAAATCATCACTAGCGAATATATATTGTGTATGACAATGATTCTAATTGGGAAAATGATAATGATACAAAGAAAGAGGGACACTCGTGGACAACAGCTGACAACAATCGCAACTAACTCAGAATATCACCTGGTGGCCAATTCAGGGTCTCTAAAATGGCTTCATGGTCTCCTAGAGGACCTACGTTACAACTTATTACTGATGAACCCAACGGAAAATTTGATATGAAATACCAGTAAATTTAGTATTAAAGAAATTGAATGGTGTCCTTCTATTCATTATAATGAATTATTAATATAGGAGTTTGATTCGTGTCATTTTTGTAGAATGACGTCCAGTAATTGTTAACAAACTTAATGTGATGTCACCGGCGTCTCTTTCCATGTTAAACATTTTTATTCATGCTTTGCAAGTTTATTTTAAAAATAAATTTTAAACTTATTACAGTTGCCCGACTCGTCAATTTTCGGATTTAGAAACCTATATGAAAAAGTATCGATTAAAATACTTGTTTAATTGTTTGTTTCATTAAAAAATTAGGTTTAACTATCGTCAACTTGATAAATTAAGACGTAACAATTCGTGAAAATGTCGGAAAGAGGGTAAATAGTAATTCCCAGTGTTTCACCAATGTATTCATACATTCAAAAGTGGTATAGAATGATCGAGATATTGCTGCCGATTGTTTGCTGTACCCTACACTGTGCTTAAAGACCATATCGACCGCCTTTGTATGCAAAGTAATTTACCCAAAACGCGTTTTATTTGCTTAAAAATCCCCCAAAACACGTTTTTAGAGAAATTACTACGAATTTTCTGTATGGATCCGCAAAAAATAAGTTCCCCATCAGAAGAGAGACACGCCGATTGACACCTCATTTGTCTCGATTGGTGAACCGTGACAGGTCTAATCCTGACGGACAGGGGGACGATGGTTACAGACGGATGGGCAGATGGGAGAAAATTACTCTTTATAAGGATCACTTTATAATCTTTTATACTTTATAAGGATTAGTTATCGTCAATTAATGTTTACGAGCACATCAACTGCTATGGTCATTATTCCCGTAAGTGTAGCGAATGTTTTATGCTCGGAGGTACCGGTGTTCCTCCCCCGCTGGATGACGAGTTCCGTCGTCGGCCAACACATCAGCTTGCCGAGGAATTTCTCCTCCCAGTAACAGCCTTAGTTTGGATCAAATCTACGCGCACGACTCGTCTCTCGACATGTGTGGTATTGTGTGTGCAAGGGAAGAAGATTGGACAAGGAAAAGGAAGGAAGGATCGTGTGCGGTCCGTGGCCCGTTTGTTAAGGTACTGCTCTAGCATTCGCCTCTTATTGACCGGAGATACCACGGAAACCTATCGACCAGACCAGACCACACCAGACGGCCGTTAGAATTATTCTTCAGACGACTGAACTCGACCTAGCTATCCAGCCATGTCGAAAATCTGTCACCGCAGGAACTTTGTCGAAAATCTGTCACCGCAGGAACTTTGAAACGAGACTCCAAGTCTGAACCACTGCAGAAACAGCGGCAATACTGGTTCTGAGAGGTGTGTCAGGTGACACAACCACCATTGCACAATCATATACGAAACCCATTGGAGTATTTAGTACTCATTTATTAATAATTTATTACCCCAAAATTAAATTGATTACTGTCGCCGTTTATTAAATAAACGGGGATATACTGGCTTGGCAATCAAGCTGGCACAACCAATTTTTTTAAAAATTGGCACAATCAAATCAAACTAATATGAATATTAATAATTTATTTCTAATTTATTGCGCCAAAACGAATTTCATTACTATTGCCTTTATTGAATAAATATTATGTCGGATTGGAAGGTATACAACCACATTCGAGTATGTATAATAGGAGTGCGTATGGAAAATATGAAATACAACCAATTAGATAATTAAATACACATTTTTACTAATGTATTAACCCGAAATTAACTTTATTACTGTTATCGTTTATTTATTAATTGTTGTGATGAAGACACGAGAGGTATGTTCCCATGCCAGCCATTGGTGTACGTATAATAGAAAATGGAAACGGACACAATAAAACACCAATTGGAAAATTTAGTAATCATTTATTACGTATTTGTAAGAATTTTTGAATATATTTTTATTATTAATATCGAAATTCACTTACCAGACACAGTGGCAAATCCGGCTGTCATTATGGCATGAATTTCAGACCTTGTCAAATCCTTTATGTAAGGTTGTATGATCAATGGTGCTTCAGACTAAATGGAACATTAAGTTAGTTGCAATGAACCGTATAAAACCATATGTAAATTAATTTATCACTGTACAATTTACTAGCACTGTAATGACTAATAGTACAGGTGTTACGAGCAATGAATATTTCATACCTGGCCAAGAAAAATTGAGGCAGCCGTGTTCACAGATTCACACACTGTTGTTCCCATAGTCACTTGCAATATCCAACCTAATTTCATCACAACCCACTGCATAACACCCCAATAATATAATATTTGCACAAAGAAACTGAAGAAAAATATCACTGAGAGTACCTGTAATGGAAAATCCAAATCAGAATTGTATTACCTTTTAAGAAAAAGCAAAAAAAAACAAACAGTTTTTGTATCCTTACCTGAAATGCAAATACACCGGAAGCCAATTCACTTCCATACACAAAACTGGCTCCTGCGAATGTGTAATCCAAGAAAGCTGTAGTTTTATTTCCAAAACATTGAAAAATGAGTTTACCTACGTTCCACCGTAGAGTGAAAAGTCCAAACAGGAATTGAAGCAATAAACCACATAAAACAGGTTGCCATTGTATCTACAACAACAAAGATTAGTCATTGTTTTTTTCCTTTTCTTCTCTTTACCTCGTTTTGCACGGAGAATGGCGGATTTATTGCATATTTGGAGGTGGTCAGCTTGAACTCGATTATCCAAATTAATCTACAATTCATATTAAACCAGGCACAAAATTATAATGCGTAACATCATGACCAGAGGCGTAGGGTGAGGAAAGACGAGACTGACACTGCCTAACCAAAGAAACATAATGATGCCACATTGTTTCTTTGGTTAGCCAGCTCGCATTATTTGTAACTTCCGCAATTTTCAATAATTCAGAATGTTAATCTAAAACACAAGCTAGTGTCCTTAGGAAGGAAAGGAACGTCCTTTGGAACGAAGGAAAAATTTAAGAAAAATTGGGACCGGTTTTTGGGAAAAAATATAAATTGCCACTTCAAGCAAAATTACACAAAAACTACTCTTTTTTTCAAAGAATTGAAATGATGTCCTATTTAAAGTTCTGATTTTTTAAAACATATTTCATTAAGAAAACTATCTTTATCATCAATATTGTATTTTTTGAAATGTTAATGCTACGAAATTAGAGCTAGCTAAAAATGAGACCAAGGACATTTTGACAAGCGTACTTTGATCTATTTAAGAAAAAATTGAAGATACAATTTGAAGCCGTTACTAAGAAAATATTTTTTAAATTGCTATTACAAGCAAAAATAACTCGGAAACAACTCATATTTTCAAAAAAATTGTAGATTTTATTTAAAGATCTAAGGTTTTCCAACAGATTTATTTAAGTAAAATCTCTATCTTCAATATTGTAGTTGCGGGAAGACGCCGAAGAAATTCTGATCTGCAATGTTTGAAAATTCAGGTGATTGAATGGTGATTGATTGAATGGTGATTGATTGAATGGTGATTGATTGAATGGTGATTGATTGAATGGTGATTGATTGAAAGGTGATTGATTGAAAGGCGATTGATTGAAAGGCGATTGATTGAAAGGCGATTGATTGAAATGCGATTGATTGAAAGGCGATTGATTGAAAGGCGATTGATTGAAAGGCGATTGATTGAAAGGCGATTGATTGAAAGGCGATTGATTGAAAGGCGATTGATTGAAAGGCGATTGATTGAAAGGCGATTGATTGAAAGGCGATTGATTGAAAGGCGATTGATTGAAAGGCGATTGATTTTAGCTCAGTAGTTAAACAATCTGAAAGAAATTCACAACAATTTGTATTTTGAGAGGAACTTTGAGATTTTTTCGAGGCTGTTCTATGATTCTGACACGATAAAAATTAGTTTTTGTTATTTTTTCAATTTTTTGTGTTTGAATTTGGGTCTGAGAAAATATCAAAAAATATTTTTCTGATAGTATATTTTTTTTTATTTATCATATTTTTTGTCAGATAAAATAGTGTTAAGTTGCTGAAAACATGCAAATTAAAAAAACGTTTTTGGCTGTAGAGGCGTATGGGTGGTGGGACGGGGGCTAAGAAACCTTTCAAAAATATTATTTTTATGTTAGAATTATAATGTAACCACTCATAAGTCATTTGGTTTGGGGGAAATTTTTACCATCTTATCCGGGGGTACCCTTTTCTACAACTAAGTAGGAAAACGTGCTAATAAAAACGTTGCTCGAAGTACCAGTGTCCACTGAATGACAACTGATTACACAAGTTAAAACAAATATTAATTTTTTTGTTTCCTCTTTCATTGTTTCGCTCTTGAACCGTTCCCTAGTCTTTCACTTCTCGTTCATTCATTGCATACGTTCCGACACGGTGTAAGAGAATAAGAATTATCTTGCTTCGTGGTTCTGGTCATATTCTGTCACCTTAATGATGTACGCAGTTTTATAATAAATAAGTGAAAAAAATCATTTGTGAATTTTCATTAAAAAATGTCCTGAAATATGGAATAGTTGAAAATATGACTTATATTTGGTTGATGGAGCCACTTTGAAATATTAAGAAATATTAGAAATATAACTATTATACAGTATTACGATCTCGTTTGTAGCTGCCTAAAGACGGAAACGAAGCTGGTTCCCCGAAATATATTACCTAAGAATATTTTATTATTTATACAATTTTGTATTTAAGATTAATATGACCGAATTCTTATGTTAAACATCGTTAATATAGTTTTCAGTTCTTTTATTTCAATGTGCATTTTATTGGTATATACCTTTCATAAAAAATAATAAGTTTTAATTACAAAGAGATTGTCCAAATAACAAAGGATGCTATATGGGAGATGTCTCATGAATTCCCACACGACTATCAGTGATTTTTTTTTAATCTCATCATTTCAACATTTTGAATTTTACCAGAGACACCAAGGTATCCATAAGAACCTTTGTTCCCATTATTCGAACAGAAGAGCGCAAATTAAAATAAAGTAGATCGAGTGAAAAACGAATTTAAAGATTATGTTGCTGGGAAGGTTGTTACTTCATATGATAAATCAAACGTCGATTGACATATGCAAACAAAGGAAATATTGCAAGAGAATGCTCTAGAGTCCCTGAAGACAAAGCAAAAGGGTTGTGCTCAAAAGAACAGAAGAAAAAGTGTTGACATTTTGTGCCAGAAATAAAGTGAAATTCAATGGTGATACATGAGAGAAGATGGTTGTGGACTAGTAAGAGTGGAGTTAATCGTAGCGATGCCAGTGACAAAGATGATAAAGAAGAAGAAATAGGCTACAACCGACGGGCTACGGAGAGTAGACATCTCGAATCTTAAATCTGTCATGAAAAATTTTTCAAAAGTGACTTATAACATTTTTCCATCTTAACAATAGATTTAAAAAAGTTTAATTTTCGAAAATTCATAAGTTTAAATGAAAATCGGACTTTTACAAAATTTATAATCGCTCTTTACTCGAACACGAATTTTTTTAACAAATTTGAACTATTTTGGAGAAAATTTTGAAAAGGAGTAGTCCAAAATTAAAAGATCTATTTCAAATTCGAAAAGCTTTGGGTTTAGCTTCATTGATCAGATAATAGTTTTGGCAAAAAATTTGTACCCAATTGGACTAGGGGTTCCCAACGGGGTCGGAATCACCACTTGGGTGTTGATGGAATTTTGAAGAGGGTCAATGATGATCAAGGGGTGGATTGGGGGTCAAAAAGTGCCGCCCTAGGCAATTGCTTGTGAACCTCATTCATAAATTCGTGCCTGTTTACAAGGAACTCAAAAGCGAAACTTATTTTGTGTTAATACATCCCCATCTTTTCACAAACATCCTAAAATTATCTGAATATTTCTGCCTATTTGAAAACAGGTTAACGGGGCTTGGTCAGAAAAATGTACACTAGTTGTTTGCCAACGTTTCGGAAACTTTTATTTCCATCATCAGGGCTTGCAACATCGAGAACAACTCAACCCATTCACTGTACCATCTTCCATCTCCAGCACCTCACAGGCAATGAGGGACACAACATCACCCTCACCACACCAACACACAGCATGACTGATACTGATAGTATGGGTTGGGTTGTTCTCGATGTTGGAAGCCCTGATGATGGAAATAAAAGTTTCCGAAACGTTGGCAAACAACTAGTGTAAATTTTTCTGACCAAGCCCCGTTAACCTGCTTTCAAATATTCATTTATGGTCGTTAAGAACTCTTCATAATATTTCTGCCTATTTATTAACTAATCGATGGAATTTAATATTGAAAGATGAGATAACATTACTTAGTTCTAATTCACCTATATTCCTGATATGAATAATCCGCCACTAAATGTAAAATCTGAATTAGACATACCTTGTCTGGATGCTTCGAAAATACAGCGCCTAAAAGTAATAGAAGTGCTAAGCCAATCAAAGACTTTAGACGGCCTCTATCCTCAGCAGTGTCGAATATCATAAATCCAACAATGAGGACAGTCGGTACAATGTATACAGCAATACGTACCAACCTGTCAACATAACATAAGAACATGATTTTTTAAAACTATGATGTTAAAGGGTCATACTTAAAATAAGAATGATAGATAAATCATAATTCACACACAGCTTACTGCAGCACAACGAAAGTATGCGACAAAACTAGCAGAAGCTATTCGTTTACCAAGCCATAGAAATCAGATCAGCAACTTCACAATGCAAAAGATGAAATACGTGTTCACCGTTGATTCACAAGGAACTAGTGACGTTAAAATAGCACATACTTTCTCGCACTAGTTCTAACTTTTGTCATTTTTGAAAACTCAGAGTGCAACAAAAGAGACCTGCACCTTTTTAACAGTCATTCGCTATATCTGTGAAAAAAAATTCTAAAAAATTTGGGAGACATTTTTAAAAATTATTTTTATAAATTGCATTAACTTCGAGAAGAAATTAAGCAAAAACGACTTTTTCTAAAAAAATTGTACATGGCCAGATTTAAAGATCTATTTTTTAACAGATTACATTGAAGGAAAAAATCCCTATAATCAATATTGAATTTTTGCAATGTTAATATTTTGCCATTTTAAAAAAATACTGAGAATTCGTTGAAAATGAAACCTGCATCATTTTCAGAAAATTTTAAAGACAAATGTGGATCCGATTTTGAGAAAAAGCAGTTTAAAAATTTCTCGTATCACGTAAAATCTCGCGAAAGCTACGAACATTTTCGAAAAATTGTACATACATGGCCATATTTCAAAATATATCTTTGAAAAACAGATGGCATTAAGGGGAAAACTTTATCTTCAAAACGTACGAGGAAGTTCAGCATTTTTTAAGTTTTGAAATTTTCGAAAATTCAATGGTAACAATAAAAATCGGGCCTATGCCATCTTAATAAGTGTATTTCACTCTATTCTTTCAAGAAATTTAAAGAAACTAGAGGTGCACCAAGAGCACTTTCTCGCATTATTTGAAACGGCTACGCGAAGGGCCTGCAATAGGGTTTCTAAGCATCGAACAAAGAATTAGAATGCTATGAAAAATAAATATGACATAATATGAAAACCCAATATTGAAAATAAAGATTTTTCCGTAATGAAATATGTTCTTTAAAGTCATTTTGAAATAATGTCATGTAAGATTTTTTTCAAAAATTTTAATAGTTTTAGTGTAATTTTTCGTGACGTATAAACAATTTTTAAACAATTATTTCCTCAATGTCTCTAAAATTTTTTCTTTTAATTCTTTCCTTAGATATATTATCAGAAGCTTAAAAAATGATAGAAGTGTCCGCGTAATAAAGAGCTACACAACTAGTTTCATTAAAATTTTCTCTTGGATATTGCAATGGACGCTTAAAAATTCCATAGATCCCAAACGTGAAAAGCGTGCTTGCTCTAATGCTGGCTCTACACTTGCAAAAAAATGGCGAGCAATATTATTTTACAAGAGAAGTTGCCGATGTAAACATTGCGGTAATAAATATTTCTGATGTTGACAATATTTCTTGCTAGATATTCCGAACGCAATGTAAACTCGGGTGTTTCCGTCCTCGGAAATATATTAGCGTCCGCTGCTGGAACTAGAATTCAATTGGAGTTTCAGCAAGATATTGCTGGAAGAAGCCGATGATGGCCACTGCCACGTGCACAAGAAGTACGAATACGGTAATAAATTAACATATTATTTTGAATTATAATTTGCATCTTTTTCTAAATTGGATGCGCGGAAAAAGGTTAATAGGTACTATAAAAGAAGCAGTAGTAAAACTTCTAAACGTTCTGCATGGTTGATTATCGAATATTCAAATTTTGGTTTAGGTATTCCGAACGCAATGTAAACTCGGGTGTTTCCGTCCTCGGAAATATATTAGCGTCCGCTGCTGGAACTAGAATTCAATTGGAGTTTCAGCAAGATATTGCTGGAAGAAGCCGATGATGGCCACTGCCACGTGCACAAGAAGTACGAATACGGTAATGAATTAACATATTATTTTGTTATAATTTGCATCTTTTTCTAAATTGGATGCGCGGAAAAAGGTTAATAGGTACTATAAAAGAAGCAGTAGTAAAACTTCTAAACGTTCTGTATGGTTGATTATCGAATGGTTCAAATTTTGGTTTAGGTATAGGGTGGTAGGGTCAAAATTAGGTATTTGGTATAGGTGCCCTCTAATTATTTTTGTGTTACAAATTATTAAGATATTTATCTAATCTACATAAATTATAAGATTAATCTATAAACATATCAGTAGTAGGTAATGGATATTTTAAAACTCTTTTACCGAATTAATTATTGCTCTTTTAAAAAAGGAAAATTATTTTGCCCCCACGTGAGTCGAAGTGAAGTCCACGAAAAGAGATTTTGCTTGAGATGTAAAATAGAGACTGGCTTCTTCAATAGGTGACTGACTGGCTGACTTCAATATGTGTAAAAAGAATAATTTTAGTGTAATATAATTTTATTAATGAAACTGGATTCTTTTTCTCAGCCTTCAGCACTACGTACTAATGGTTTAATAATGGTATTAATGGTACAATTTGTTGTAAGTGCTGATACGGAAAAAATATGTAAGTAGTTAAACAACTACAAAAAATTGATAATGCGTATTTTTTTCTTAAACCTAAATTGGTAATGCATTTTTTGTTCCTTTTGTAACACAAACGAGATATTTTATCCTATTGATCATTGAATAAAAACATTTCCTCTTCTTATTTTTATCAATTGAGAATGTTAATGTGAAATAATTTTCCTTTTCGCCACGTCGGAAAAATAGTGAGCTATAACCTCACTTAAGTTCATGTGCCATGTACCTCGTGACATCAGCAAACACGGCAATAAAAAAGTCCTAATGTAAAACGATCGACAATATCTTGCTTAGATCTTTGAGGCAATATACTCCGTCTTACTCTTGCTAGTGTAAAGATGACTACAAGAATCAGAAAAAAATTGCTGAACGATTTTGTAGAAACGTATTGCTAATATAAGACCAGCCTGAGTCCGAGTTCGAATTCTAGCGCGGGAAAAAAGTTTGCTTTTGCATGTTCATGTATTATTATAATATTGCGTAGCAATACAAATAATGCGTAGAAGTATGTGTTGTTGTAGCACCATAAGTTTTCTCTCTTATAATGGCCCAATAGTCGTCTTAACAGCTTCCTCTGAGGTATGTTACAAAGATAAACTGGGAGTCCTTTTCAAATCCCGACTTGAAGGACATGTTGCAAAATGTCATGTTCTCAGAAAGAGTTCCTTTAAAAATAATTTTGAATGGTTCACTCTTTTGGTACGGATTGAATATTCTCTGCAAACTGCGAAGACGGGCCAGTTACAAATAAAATGTGCTACTCCCATCTACACCACTGTAGCTGTTAACCGTCGGATAGCTCCACTGACATCATGAACGTATATTCCTAACTACACGGCTGCGAAGTAACTTCACTTCTTGTGCTGTTTATGAATGTCACTATTGCTGAATACCATTATTGACCTAGTCAGTAATTTCAATCGATAATAAATTCAGTCAAACCTCAAATGAAACGTCCATTTAAATGAATTTAACACAAAATTAAGTTCATTATGCTACGCGGTCAGAATTCTTTCAAATTCAGTCAGCCTTCATACTGCTCGTGTATATTTCGCGAAAGTTCATTCCCGCCTGAGATATGGCATACTAATCTGGAGAAACACATCTTATAGCTCCCAGACTTTTAGATTACAAAAAATAATTGTACGAATAATAACGAAATCTCACCCACGTAATTCTTGTAAGCCTCTCTTTATAAATATATGAATTTTACCATTATCTTATCTGTGATTTACGAATCAGTGTTTTTTGTTAAAAATGACTTATTCAAGGGCGGTAATATATTTTCAGAAAACGTCGATGTAGCGTGAGTGATATTTAATGTATTATTTACCATTTGGACTGTGTAATTCTAAACAACCTGTAACAAGTATTGTTCTGCAGCTTCTGGGTCCATGACCCCCATCTCGATCAGTTTTTTCGTCCTGTTTTTCTGATCCTTTGAGCAAATGCTGATATGGCCCCTTGTATTGCTTCTGGACATATATGTAACTTCGCTATCTGTGCACGTCTTCTAGAATTCAGTGGGAAGTATAGTTATTCAAATTACCGTTCTCCATGATTCTGCATGATGTTCTCCATGATATTATTCCTTGACGAAGGACATGAGGCATAAGAGCCCAAATTTATTGCTGATTTACCCTTGGAAATAGATTTTATTACATTGGAGCGAATATTTTGTTAACAATTCTTGCAAAAACACTCATTTTCCTTCTGTATTCAAAATTCAAGTAGTATGCTTAGGGTTGGGATCACAGAAGAGAAGTCGACGAAATATAAACTCGTTCTTCTAAACACACAAAAGTAGTATACGTTCGAGAATTTTTGTGTCTGTTTCGACTACCTCTTTTAAAGACATAAATATGAATAAACTTATATTTAGTTGAAAAATGATTTGGAGTTTTTCCTTCATACTCCTAGATAGCCTACTCAACATCACAATAAAACCTAGTGGTTCTGCAACACTACTGCTTTCTCGCATTAATGGTTTGGGTAACATAATATTCAGTGTCGAGATTTACCCGCACCAAATTGAAACTATGAGTTGTGAATACTAGAAGCAACGACATCAACAAATATTTTAAAATTCGATAGGCTAGTATGGCAGTTACAGATTTTTTACAATTGCTCATGTATAATTAAAGCTTTCACGCAAACATCCGTAAACAAATTTCGCAAAACGCAGTCATTTGCAGCCCAATACGCCTTACTATGCATGAAAATGTTAGAGCGTTCGGAAATTAATTCTTTTGTCCCGGCTGCGCAGAGAAAAAAATGTTTGTCTTTTCTTTTGCTGACGTCTGACGTTGGCGCGGGGTCTGGAAGTGATTGCTCTAGCGATAAGACTCTGCTTTCAGCAACGTTGCGAAAACGGAGCGCGACGGGGGGAGGAGGGGCGACCGCCTGCTGATCAGTCATGATAATTGCCGCGATAAGAATGGAAGCCACTGAGGGAGGTGTGGCATGACAGTTAATTAGCGTGAATCACACCCCAAATTCAATAATATAATAGTAGTGGCACCCGAGCATGATAGTGCTGGGTAAAGGTGTACACACTTTTTGGCCGAAAATAGTGTTTTCGGGGTAAATGATTAAGCTTTTGATGAATTGGCTACCCACACAATGACACTGACCAATCAAGAAACGGTAATTATCATAGGAGGGCAGAATGACCTTAATTTGGGTGGTCACGTTGCTCCTGAACTACATATAAACAAATTATAATGTCCCGTTCTAAATACTATCATTGTAGTCTCGACTCTGCCCTTCTAATACAACATACTATGTTGAGAGATAAAGTACGCAAACCAACACTTGTTGCCTTAATACTGCTCGTTGTGTTCTTTTCGTGAATGTTCATTTCCGCCTGAGATATGGCACAGCAAATAATTGAATTTTGTGAATCATAAATATATTCTCATTAGATCCCATAACTTCAGTTTAGAGCAAATTTTCTACTGATGTTTCCCATATTCAGTTTAATGAAAATCCAAGAAATGATTTCATGATTCATTCATATTATCTTCATGAATAATTGGTTTTGAAGGTTTTAATTTCCGTTATGTAAAAGTACTCATGTTTATCTCGTTTCTTGGGTGTAATTGGAAACCTTTGCGATTTTCTTGTGAATTCCTCACACAGGTAGGAAATAGATTTGGTTCAAATATTATTAAAAAAATCTATCTGAAAACTAATACTGAAATCCCGAACAATTTTCCACAATGCGCAATTTTGTTTCTGAATCACCTGTATACTTTTTCTAGTCATCTTTCAAAACTTTATTTTGAGATTTTAAGAACATTGAATGTGATAGCGCAGAGTTCGTGTTCAGTTTGTTAACATACATAAAAACGTGTTTTCATATTTTATTTGCAAATTTTATTGTTTCTCGGTGTCATGTTTGGAAAAGATAAGCGCCGAGTTTGGAGTCTTCAGGATTGGTTGCCTGCGTATTGCATTTTCCAATACAGCGAAATCCTTCTGCTGCTACTTCTAGAATTAAATTTAACTATGACTATACTTAATTTGAATTATTTTCTTTACTTTTCCTTCCAGTACTTTTATTAATATGTCGCATGTTATTAGTGAAATATAGTAACGTTTTGTGGCAATATCTTTCAAAGGGTACACCAGGATAAGATGGTAAAAAGTCCCCAGTAGCCAAATGACGTATGAGTGGCTAAATTATAATTCTAACATAAAAATAATATATTTGAAAGGTTCCCTAGCTCCCACCAATCACACCCCTCTGGAGCCAAATACGTGTTTTTTAAATTTTAATTATTTTCGACAACTTAACACTATTTTATCTGACAAAAAATAGTATAAATTGCCTTCTTATTTATCATATCACAACATTTTTTTGATAATTTCTCAAACCCAAATTAAAAAACAAAACAATATTTTGAAAAAATAACAAAAACTATTTTTATTGTGTCTTACAAACATGGAGTAGCCTCGAAAAAACTCTCAAACGTTCCTCTTAAAACACATATGGTTGTGAATTTTTTTTTTTTGATTTTTTCGACAACTCTGCTGCAGTTAAAAAAATGAAAACAATTTTCCGCCCTTAAATTACCTTGAGTTTAAATATACTTTGAAAATAACTGCAACAGTTCTGTGAATTTATTTTAGTGTTTATTATACATTTGTATACATTGTTGAAGTAACCAATAATTTTTTTTATTTTGGAATTTAGTCACAAATTATAATTTTTTAAAATCTTTCTAATCCTTTGCATAAGTATATCATACGTTAAGGAAAGACGATGTTTTTTGGCAGTTTGTAAGAAAATTCGGTTAAAAATGAAGGATAAGTGGGGGACATGTGTGGAAAAGGAACAGGTTGAATCCGGATGTGCCAGATCTGTTTTCCAGTGTTTTAGAATACCGACCCAGGCACGAAAATATCTTAAACCTTCATCTCAGAACACTTGTGAATTTTTTCACATTTTTTTAAATTGCTGGGACATAGTTAAAAAAAAATAAGGCTTTTGTAGTCGAGTACTTGGCTGTCCGATAGAAGAGGTCCGATTCGTCCAAGAGGAAGGCCATAGAATGGCATCTGAAACGTTGGGAACTGTGCCTAAGACGCGGAAGGTCGCAGATGCCTAAGAGGTGATGTCTATGTGACAGCCAAGTACTTGACTACAAAAGGCTATTTTTTTATCTATGTCCCAGCCAATCATGCACAACTTCGAAACGGTGCGTCCTTTCAAATCTTTCGAGGCCGAAGCCTTCGATTGATTTAGCGATTGATTGATGTTTCCAAGCTTGTCAACTGCTACAGTACCGGCTGAGATGGCTCAGGGCATCAACTGATGGTCACTGCAGTGCCCCTGATCGAGAGATCCTAGGGTTGCTATCCTAGTCCCGATGGTTGCAGGGTTTTCGTCACTAACTAGATAGCTAAGTCGAATTCAGCAGCTGTCTAAAGGCGAATTCTATGGGCCAGCTTCTCTGATCGAGAGTTTTCCGTGATTTCTTCGATCAACGCAATGCTGGAACAGTACCCTAACAAATGGGCCACCGACCGCGCGTGATGTTTCCTTCCTCTTCCTAGTCCTATCTTAACCCCTTACTTACACACACTCGCATGCATTACTCTACCACACAGGTCGGGAGCTTAGAGCTGTTCCAGCAAGGGCGTGTTTGGGTACTGAGTGCTTCGCTGGCGGGGTTTCCTGGATGCGCCCATTCCCAGCAAGCCGACGAGTAGGTCGCCAATTCCCGTAATAAAACATACACTTACGGGATTAATGGCCATAGCAGTTGACGCGCCGAGAAACACGAAAAAATCAATCAATCAATCGACTGCTGCGGTCATTACTCCCGTTATTCGTGACTTTTTTTGTTTCGGAAGGCTGCGGCGAACATTCCTCACTAGATAGTAAGATCTGGTCTGAATCTATATGTCAGCTTGCGGGGGATTTCCCCTTCCAGGTCCCCTGTCAGGTCAGGGGATGTCTCCTGATTCTGGGCACGTCAATTACTGAAGTAATTATTCACGTAAGAGTAGTGCATATTTTTCATCGGGATGTGGCGGTGATCTTCCCCGCTGGATGGCGAGAAACAACGCCGTCAGCTAGCGGGGTTTCCCTCAACGATGTATCTTCCACCAGCCAGGACAAGCTCTAAGCTCCTGACCGGTCTCCCAGCAGATGTGATAGTGTAGTGTATGTTAGTGTAAGTGTGTGTAAGGGGTGAGGATAGGACAAGGAAGAGGAAGGAAAGATTGCGCGCGGTCCGTGCCCCGTTTGTTAGGGTACTGCTCCGGCATTCGCCTGGCTGTAATAGGAGAAACCACGGAAAACTACCGAATAGAGCAGCCGGCCCCTAGAATTCTCCTCCAGACAGCGACTGAATTCGACCTAGCTGACAAGCTTCTGTCGAAAATCTTGCCATTGTCGGGAATCGAAGCTAGGACCTCCCGGTCAGAGGCACTGCAGTGACATCATTTGATGCACTGAGCCACCTCTCCCGACTTTCCCTTTCAGGTATTTCCCAGGTGGGACAAGCTCTAAGCTCTTCACTAGTCTCCCGACATGTGTGGTAGTGTACTGCATGTACGTGTAAATGTGCGTGTAAAGAGAGAGAATAGGACAAGGAAGAAGGAAAGACAGCGTGCGGTCCGTGATTCGTTTATCAGATCACTGCTCCAGCATTCACCATGTACTGATCACAGAAAACAAGAAAAACTACCGATCAGGGAAACCGGCCGCTAGAATTCTCTTCCAGACTGCACAGTGGCTGAATTCAACCTAGCTCTTTAGGCTTAAAGTTAAGTTTCGCTAACTTATTTTTCCCTTCATGCGAATGTGGGAGGGGGGCGGTGTCCACACGTTCTCGTACGGGTACACTGGTAGCTGTAAAATTTTATGCATTAAAAGTCTCTTCTTCGTGACTATGATACATCGAATGCTTTTTTTCTTTTTTCTAGGATTTTATCCAGCCAACAGCCGGTTACCCTTTATGTCCCGATGGGACGCAAATTCGACCATACACTAGACCAACACACTTGCGGACTCCTCTGATCCAGTATCAGCAGAACGCGAGGACCTCCGCGACCACACATACAAAGTCAAGGGACAAACAACCATGCCCAAGGCGGGACTTGAACCCGCGATCCTTCGGACCGAAGCGCTGAGTCGGTACTCGCTCTTAGTCACCTCGGCCATCCAGGTCGGCACTTCGAATGCTGATTTGATTAGTAGAACGTCATATGTTTCATTGGGCTTTCAAGGAGAGAATTTGGTCACATCAAGCGTCCCTTAAATCGATTTACACTATACTTTTTGACTCAAGATTCCGGAGTTTTAGCGAGCGAGCGCATGCGCATATTCCCGAATCGCAGAACAGCAGCAACACAGCGCATGCGCGCGTTTGCTATACTTGGGTTTCCGTAACCTGGCTGATAACTGCGGATCAGCTGTTACAGTTTCGTCCAATCAGGAGCTTAAGCGTCATCACAGTGACGGCACCGTGATGACGTTTTAGCTCTCGATTGGATGACACCGTAAGAGCTGATGAAGTGTCATCGGCCAGGTAGTATAGTTTGTCAAAGGGAAACGTTTAAAACATCGTCTTAGTGGCGATTTTGTTTGAAGATGAACGTTCCTTACGCCCTTCTGCATTGGTCGACATTTCTTGACCTCAATGTACTCAGACGTCCGGTTTCCTATCTCCCCTACGACCTTGCGAAGGCCACAAGACTGCGGCTCGCCCATCAGCAGCAGTGGAAGCACGTGAAGATATCCTCTGAGAAAAGCACTTTAGACGAAGGAATCGGGCCATAAGTTTTTAATTGACACTTTAGTCAAATTTGGCTCGAAAAGCTGTCCTTACTTTTTCTTTCAGGAGTTGACGCTGAAACGAAAAGCGATCAAAATCTGGGACCACAAACTCCTCAGAATGTAGTCAGCAACTCACGAGTTGCCGACTATGTACTCTCAAATTACCTTTATTCCACGAGTAAATTACGTGATATTGAATATCCCTTCCCAAAACCTGTAAGAATTTGAAAATTTGCGGTATTACAAGATTCTCAAAATTCCAGGGACCGATAATGAGGCAATACCCGTCTGTGCCGAGCGTTTTTTTCTGCGCGAGGTCTGCTTCGTAAATGCTGCTTACCCCTAACATTTCCTCTTCCCGCACGGACTCGTGATTGAGAGGGTTAAGTAAGCTGAAGTGCACTGATGTCAAGAACTGCTGTGGCATTCTTCCCTTCGAGATGGGGTCGGAAAGAGTACAATACAATAAATATTAGAGATGATGAGGCGAAATAACTGTTGTTCGTAAGGTATAGGATTGCTTGCATAGAATGATATAATTTTGATAATATAAATGAAGAATGATTTGCTCTTTATCGTCGAAACCTAAATTATGTTGCAGGACCTCTTGGTATTGGGCATTAAAGTCCACACGAAGTCGTGCACATGCGTGTGAGTATTCATAACTTTAATCCTACTTTTCTATTGGGCGTTACATCCAAGTAAGAATAAATTCAATTGTACAGAAATCGAAATACAATTTGACTACAGAGTTCCTGCTGTTTTTTGGAGAAATACCAATTATATAACAATATGTATTTTTATCACAGATATTTTATTTTATTTGCGAGGATACACAAGCCAAACATATTAAACCAAGAGTACGTTTTTTTTTTTTGGTCTTTTTCATCACATTCACAAATATCGTTTTAGAATGGGAATTGGCTTTATTTCAATGAATGTCCTTGTCCTTAACAGATTTTTAAAATTAGGCCAAGCTGAACTCTCAAATATCTTGAATATCAACTTATTATCGGCTGTCGGTAAATCAACAGCCAAAAGATTGAGTAAATCACTTAATTTTGAACTGTACCTCTCAGAATAAGTCGTTACCGTACATAATGACGATTTCTGTATTGCGTCATTTTTCTTTTGCACTGTCGATATTAGGAAGCGAAATTTCGTTGAAATTGACCATTATTGTCTTAAAATAAGATTTATGAGCGATCACTCTATTTTCATAATATTTGCTTTCAAAACGAACTCCTTCCATTCTCGAATATTTACAACAGGACAAAACTTTCGCGGGCACACGCAGTTTGATTTGAACGGAAGCTGTTCTCTCCACATTGCAGGTGGGAATACATTGGATCTGAACTATATGCCAACGTGAGGTGATACTTCAAATTATATTCTTTCACACAGATAATTAAATAATTTTCGACAGAAACCAGTCAGTGTCAAATCCTCACATTTATGAATGTATCAATGGGCACTTAGTAAAATTTGTTTTAATACTTTGCACACACTCTTATATCTATAATGGGAGATTGAGACATCTATTAAAAAAGTGCGTGCTTCAGAGCCTTGAAAAGAGATTTCTTCATTACATAAAATGTAGAACTGCGCCATTGAACACCTTAGAAACAGATGAAGTATTTGGAAAACATTGTAGAGATAAGTTTTATTTAGTACTCTACTTTCAAAGTTTTAATTTACGTTTCGCTTTAACTTAAAATTAACCCCAACTTAGGGGTGATTATGGGGAGAGGGATGCTACATAGACTGAGGAGACATAAGGCAAGGGACAATCTCATCATTTGCTGAATGGATCAAGTGAATCTGGACGAAAAACAGATCGTATCCGATAACCTACCTACCTGCGAAGATAAACGGTCTATCTTGAACGACCCATGCACATGTCGACACGCCCAGCGTCATCGAGCGAGAGGAGAGCGTGCCCACAAGCCTCCGGTCACGTTCGGACCTCCGCCGATGCTCATTCGCTTGGTGGAGGGGCGTACCACCGTCAGGCCCCATTTGAATGACTTCAGATATGATAGTGATAAGAGTGATAGTGATAGATGATAAAAGGGATCGATAACGTTCAATAAAAACAAGAAAGCGTGCCATATATGATAGCGTTTACGAAATCAGAAAGATAGCTGGGCTGGTGTTTCCGTGCTATGTTGAGAAAGAGTGGGAGAGGGGGAGAGAGAGGGGAGAATGATTAATCTTTCAAGAGAATTTGTATTAAGTATCCGGTGTTTAAGAATAATAAATATTTACAATTAAAAATCATGCTAATAATACGCAATTCAAGATTTAAAATTCCACAAAATTAACAGCAGGGCAATCAAAAAGATGCTACAAAAGCTAAACAATATGGTGCCGCAATATGGCACAAACGTCAGTAGAACGAATAAATAAGTCTCCTATTTTGTTGAGTCGGGGTTAGCTTCTTGACTTTGTCCCACCCTCTGATTAGCTACCATCTACGTATCCAGCTACTATCTACGACCATCTACCATCTAAAATATACCTCTCGCGGCGCCTACCGCTCTCCAGTGGACAATTCTCAGAAAAGGGATCCGTTGCACCCCCAAATATCACGCCGACGCGGTCCTTGGGCACATCTCAGTTTTCAACTGTTGCATATATGCACGTGGCGCGTCGCTGCTTCGTTGCGCGGTGCAAGTAACTTCCGCACGCCCATAGCACAGACGAAATGAAATGAAATTGCAATGAAATTGCGATTCAGCGATTCAATGTTGCAAAGTATAATGCTTATAAACCGTAGCTCCACCTCGGACCTTGTACCGTTCATCCGGTTGTGGTAATCCCATTTCACAATAACACACACTGGCAGATTGCACAGAAATTTTCCACACAGTTTCAAGACCAAGATTTTACGGAGGATTTAAGATATTGATGTAAGACACGAGGATCTGGGAATGCCCCACGCCACACACTTAGAATTGAGTTATATTAAATATCATACGCGAGTTTCGAACCCGTAGCTTTGGTGTCCGCGTACTTAGGCGCTTTTGCCCCAAACCCTGTCCAAGAGGCCAACTCACGTTTGACCGCACTAAGAGTGCGGTAACGTATTACGGTTATTGAACATTAAATAATTTTACAAATAAAACTACTTAATTAAAACAACGTTTTATGCATACGCCGCCTATATCCTTTGCAATATTGAATCTATGAATCTCAATTTTTTGACACCGTTCATTTCTGTAGCAATTAGCAAAGAAAATTATTTAGCATTAAAATGTATCAACATCGCACTCGTTAATGAACAAATATCTTAAATTTACATAACTTTACAGAAAAAATGTAGAATATAGTATCACTAACGTGTGAATTAACACAATTGTTTCCGCTTTCTGTCCTGCAATATTATTTATTTTATATTCAAATATGTTTTGTATACTGACCAAATTGTGTTTCATCAAAAACGCGTACATTTATTCAAATTTTCGCAATTTTCTGTCACCTAAGAGTGCAACCGAAGTGAGACTTCAAGAATATCATGTGAGAGAGAAGTAAAATTTTTAAATGAAAATTTTTGTTGGAAAATTTGGAGCCATTTTTGGGGAAATGTCGTTCGAGAGTTTCTGAAAATGTACAATATTGAGCCAATTTACTCACAAAAACTTTTGGGATCGAAAAACTTCTTAAAATATCTGATATATTTATATTCGAAAATGCATTGAATGATCAAATACACCTATAAAGAGAATATTAACAATGTTTAAGAAGTTTCAAAAAATTACATACATGTAGTTTTTCAACAACCAAACTTTGTAATTAAAATTGCGCATACGTCATGTGATTCAGAGCTTTTAGTTCTATCCGTTCAAAATGCTTCAAGAAAATAATTGTAGTTTTTGAGAAAATTTTGTTTACGTACTTTTTTTAGATTGGACCTATTTCAAAGTTGCGCGGATACTTCTTTGTTAAAAAAAACGACCATAACATTGATTAAAGATCTAATTCTGAACAAATTTCAGGTTGAAAAATCTCGATATTCAATAATGTAGTTCTATGAATGGGTCGACAAAATTTGAAACTTAAAATTGTCGACAATCCAAAGATGATTCTGAAAATCGTACCTTTACCGTTTAAGCGTATTTAACAGTACTCTAGAAAAAATAAAGAAACAATCGTGAGCCTTTTTCGAAAAAAAAATTGAAAATGACTCGGGATCATCGTGTGAACTACCTCCAAACACTAAAAGATTCAGTTCAAATTCAAAGAGTCTCGAGACGGACTCTTAGAATTTCTCTCTCGTAGGTTGGAAAATTCCCATTTTGGGGGAAATCCAGTGTGTGGTTTAAGTTTTTTAATTTTTTTAAAAAAATTGTTGCGTCGTTGCTGACACAACGCGTCTCTTTACCCCTTGTTTGGCGTTGAGCGCTTTCTCTGGAGTAATCCTCCGTTACTGAGTAATTACTGTATTAGTCAAGTCTCGTCACGTCGCTGTCAGTGCCTTTTATCCCTTCGGCCAGAGGCTCAACGCAGTTAGATTCCGGGGTTCCTAGCCGGTCACCTAACCAGGAACTCGCGAGTCTCGAATCACTTAACCTCCGCGACTTCACGGAGCGTAATAAACGAATTCGGCTAGCGGCGCAGGTGTTAAGCGGTAGTGTTAAGTGTTGTTCACAGACGGAGAGAGGGACGGACAGACAGTTAAAAAAACGTTTTCGGTATCAGGGAACTCCAAAACGTATATTTCAGTTAAAATCTCAACATCGATTTTCCAGAGTCTTATATAACTTTCTATACACTGCTTGAAGATTCCTCCAGAAAGATCTCAACAGCATAAAGTTGTGGCTGAAATGTTGGGTCATAGAAGATAAGGGAAAAAATCAATGCACATGACATAAACTTTCAACAAAGATACGTGTCCTCTTGTACAAACAAATGGCTAAATATTTACTCAAGCAAGCACGCTGACGTACTAATGAATCTGCTCGGATAAAATATTAAAGCTACATATTACTACGGACATGAAAGGATAAAAAAATTTAAAAAATACTACCGACAAACATTTCGTCCTCTTTGAAAAATAAAATTAAAAAATAATAAATAAAATATATACAAAACAATATGTAAAACAATACGGCCCACGCAATAGAACTGTTAGGCTCAGCAAGCGTCTCAAACTTATAGCGTTTTCCATTCGTTGCACTGAAACCCACCCTAGTGCAGGGCAAAAACGTCATCGCTCCGCAACAGTGTTGCCCCACACGTATGAAGGGCAGCTACGAATGAAACGGATTTCGGAACTGAGTCAGTGCTTGTGCGCTACGCAGTGAGATAATGCACGGTTGTTCCTGGTCCGTTACACTGATGGAACTCGAAAAATAATAATTTTGAATTATGATCGTTGTTATAATTTTTATGTAGTCTTTTGGTAATTCTTACTTCTTAAATCATAAATTATTAACGTGTGATTTCTTTATTTAAAAACTACGAAAACTTCAAATGCGTATGAGTTGAAATTTCATTTTTCGAGATTTGCCAGTGATCGATAAAGTACACAAAATTTTGAACCGAAAGACTTCTGCAGAATTGTTTGGTTACAGAAAACAATAAAAATATTAACATGAGCATTTCCGCTAGTATATGTGTGGGCGTGCGAGAAACATTTCCTGGCATATATATTTGATTATGATTGCATTATGATGAATATTGCATTATGATGCATTGTTGTAACATTACCATGTAAGAACCTAATGCGAAAGTGAGTATAAACAAAAGAACTTCAGCATTTCGAAAGAACTGAAATAGTGTAATTGTCAATACCAAATTTATGTGGCTGAGTTCAGCGTTTTAAGCGATAGTGAAAACGCATTAGAAAGAAAAATAAGAAAATGCATGTAAAAACACATTGTTTTATGAAAGAACTACGACTTTTATACGGCATGTGGTAATGACCAGATGCCGTATTATTGTAGTAGGAAGGCTTCCCTCTAATAAAATTAGCAATTCGACTATAACAATAATATCTAATTAATTTTTCAGAAACGATTTTTGAATGTAGCGTTTAAGTACTCGTATGTTGTTATCTTATGATCGACAATAATTCCTTACATTTCAAGCTGAATGGACTTGGTGATTCTTTCATAAAAAATCTGACGTAAAGCGTATGAAAATTACTAGAAGCGAGAATGAAAACTCTGAGCTATTAAAATTCTTACCTTATTTTCCAGCATTTTCTCAAGAGTGATCCAATTGGCACAAGCACATTTCTTTTGATCACTTTTCCAAACACCTTCTTCACGATTTGAAAATAAATTAAGCCAATGCATACGACTACAGTGGCAATTATTAAAAATCCATGTCCACTGCACCATTGCCAATTACACTGTGGAACTGAAAAATGAAAGACAGGAGAAATATAACTATTTCAAGATAAATCTTGGTTTGAAATTATGTTTCAGTAAAGTTTATTTCATGTTAACATTAAAATACAAATAAAAGTATTTTTACTTTCCCGCCCCTACTACGTAAGAGGAGAATCGTTTGGAGAAAATTTTGTAATCGTTGCCGAAAACGGTGAATTTTAGACAGAAAATCTCTTATTACCGTGCCCTGGTAATGAGAAACGAATAAATCTTCCTCCTATATATAGTAAATTTCTTCCTGTGTTTTGTGGGTCCTGATACCGAAAAATCAATTGTCGGTAAAACGTCCGTCTCACCGTTTCCCCGTCTGTAGTCAACCCTACAGCCTAAATCTTTCAGCCGGTTTTCTCCAGAAATGATATTTCTCGATCTCCTTACCTTCACAAGAGAAAATATCAAACTATGCTCACCCGTTTAAGAATTGAACATTCCAAACTTACCCATCAGCATTTACTAACAAAAGAAATGCAAAAAAAATGTGACCAATGCCAATCTGCCTTCTCTATACCACACATATTATTGTTCTGTTCCATTTTCAACAACATCCGCAAAAAATAAGCAATACTTCTCACTCTCTCGGATATTCTTAACAACAAACACCACATTGAAAACGTCTTTAAATTTTTAAAAGAAATCAACCTTATCAATCAGCTGTAAGGAACCAAAAATCTGCTAAACACCAATATTATCGCAATGTTATATCAAACTAGCTGACCCGGCGAACTCTGTTCCGCCTTAACAGCCGGTCCCATCTTTTTCTCGCGTCGCACTCACTATGAGAAACTGTAGTATCCTTGTTGCACTGTGTACGTGCAAAAACGTGCGTTCCCACACAGGAACGCTGTCGGACGGGATAAACAGTATCCTACGTCCGTCTCCAGGCTCTAAGCTTCCTGCTCACCAAATCGGTATACTTACAGCCGTTAATAATCTGTATATCTTACAGCCGTTCTTGAGTTATAAATAGTGTAACAAACACGACTATATACAGATATAACGGCGAACGAAAGGCGGCTATCATTATCGCCATCTGTTATCAGTGCGGCGTTACAACAATGGGTTACAACTGGCAACAATGACCGCTAACATGCGAAAACGTGCAAAAACGTGCGTTCTCACACAGGAACGCTGTCGAACGGGATAAACAGTAACCTATGTCCGTCTCCTGGCTCTAAGCTTCCTGCTCACCAATTTTCAGCCAAATCGGTACAGCCGTTCTTGAGTTATAAATAGTGTAACTAACACGACTTTCTTTTATATATATAGACTAGCTGACCCGGCGAACTCTGTTCCGCCTTAACAGAGAACTCCGTTCCGCCCAAACATACGAAAACCCGCGAAATCACGCGAAAATGTGCGAAATCACGCGAAAACATGCGAAATCACGCGAAAACGTGCGATAACGTGCAGAAACGTGCGTTCTCACACAGGAACGCTGTCGAACGGGATAAACAGTATCCTATGTCCGTCTCCTGGCTGTAAGCTTCCTGCTCGCCAATTTTCAGCCAAATCGGTACAGCCGTTCTTGACTTATAAATAGTGTAACTAACACGACTTTCTTTTATATATATAGATAACGGCGAACGAAAGGCGGCTATCATTATCGCCTTCTGTTGACAGTGCGGCGTTACAACAATGGGTTACAACAGGCAACAATGACCGCTAACATGCGAAATCACGCGAAAACGTGCGTTCTCACACAGGAACGCTGTCGAACGGGATAAACAGTATCCTATGTCCGTCTCCTGGCCCTAAGCTTCCTGCTCACCAACTTTCAGCCAAATCGGTACAGCCGTTCTTGAGTTATAAATAGTGTAACTAACACGACTTTCTTTTATATATATACTAGCTGACCCGGCGAACTCTGTTCCGCCTTAACAGTCGGTCCCATCTTTTTTTCGCGTCGCACTCACTGTATGAAACTGTACTATCCTTGTTGCACTCGTGATAATAAAGGTATTGCACATTTGTGTTTTTCTCTCAAACAAAGAAGAATTTCAAAAAAAACGCTCTGATATTAAATAGATAATAAAAAATCTATTACGTAGCAGAGTGTTTTTTTTTTGGAATTGATTTTTGTTTAAGAGAGAAATACAAAGCTGTAATAATAGGGATCGGCTGTTAAAGGCAATAAATAAGCAGATTTTGGAATTTATTAAGTTAAATTGTTTATTAGAAAATGCAAATAAAAAAATTAAGTAGATTAATCATTCATTACTGTTCCTGTATTTTGGTGCATAGGTGAAGTATATATGGGTATAACGTAAGTATATATTAGGTGTAGTATATATAGATATAACGGCGAACGAAAGCGGCTATCATTATCGCCTTCTGTTATCAGTGCGGCGTTACAACAATGGGTTACAACAGGCAACAATGACCGCTAACTTGCGAAATCACGCGAAAACGTGCGTTGCACACAGGAACGCTGTCGAACGGGATAAACAGTATCCTATGTCCGTCTCCTGGCCCTAAGCTTCATGCTCACCAACTTTCAACCAAATCGGTACTGCCATTCTTGAGTTATAAATAGTGTAACTAATACGACTTTCTTTTATATATATAGATAACGGCGAACGAAAGGCGGCTATCATTATCGCCTTCTGTTATCAGTTTACAACAATGGGTTACAACAGGCAGCAATGACCGCTAACATGCGAAATCACGCGAAAACGTGCGTTCTCACACAGGAACGCTGTCGAACGGGATAAACAGTATCCTATGTCCGTCTCCTAGCCCTAAGCTTCCTGCTCACCAACTTTCAGCCAAATCGGTACAGCCGTTCTTGAGTTATAAATAGTGTAACTAACACGACTTTCTTTTATATATATAGATATAGATAACGGCGAACGAAAGGCGGCTATCATCATCGCCTCCTGTTATCAGTGCAGCGTTACAACAATGGGCTACAACAGGCAACAATGACCGCTAACATGCGAAATCACGCGAAAACGTGCGTTCTCACACAGGAACGCTGTCGAACGGGATAAACGGTATCCTGTGTCCGTCTCCTGGCCCTAAGCTTCGTGCTCACCAACTTTCAGTCGAATCGGTACAGCCGTTCTTGAGTTATAAATAGTGTAACTAACACGACTTTCTTTTATATATATAGATGTATTAGTAACGCCCAATATGTATTTTGATTATTGTTTTTGTTTATATTCTGTTGCTGTTAAATGTGATTGTTAACTGTCGATATGTAATGTTACACTTATTTTGACAAATGCACTTGTGCTTTAATTTTAAATTTTGTTGAATGTTCTGTTGTACATTGTAAATACTGTATTTTGATTGTGGTCGCTAATGACCAGGTAGTTCATGCGACCAATTAATAAAGCGTAAATAAAAAAAGATGTTTTAAGGTAATTCTAAGGGAACTTTTTCATGTACCGTTTTATGCGCGAGAATGAACGAACAAATAAATTATTAGTGTAATATATTATGTTATTATAATTTATAATTGTTTGTATTTATTGTTAATTATTTCTGTTGTACATCGTACTTCACTAAAAGTGATAACACTTTGCATCTACAGACCTCCAACAGAGAGAACTGCAGATTATATTTTGTTCTTAGAGAACCTGGAGATAACACTTAACAAAGTCAGCAATCGCTCTTTTGAATCCACTGTTGTATGCGGAGATTTTAACATTGATTTTCTGGTCGAATTTTGCGAAAAAGAAAAGTTTCTCAATTTAATTAATTCCTTCAATTTAGATATTTCAATTAATGTACCTACACTGATCACACAAAATTCGATGAAGGCAATTGATCAAATTATAATTAACAAAACTACTACTCGATATGAAGTTGAAACAAAAGATTTAGGATACAGTGACCACGATGAACAAATTCTTGCCATTATGAGATATGCGATCACTGACACAATAAATAATATATATGACATATGATACATATACATAATACATACATATGACATATAATACATATAATACATATGCATATATACATAATACATATGACTAGATTGTTTACAAAAAGTAAAATAAAATTATTTATTGATTACTTGATGCAGGAGTCATGGGAAGTGGTTTATAATGCTGTTGATACAAACGACAAATATAATTCTTTTTTTTCAACTCTTTCATTTCATTTTAACACTTGCTTTCCTCTTCAAAAAAATTAAATATTTCACGGAAAAGCAATTCCTGGATAACACAAGGGATTAGGACATCTTGTAAAAACAAGCGAATTCTTTCTTTCATTTCTAAACGTCCTAACGTATCTCAAGATTTCCTTATCTACTTTAAAAAATACAAAACATCGTTACGAAAAGTCATAAGCGGGCTAAAATCATGAAACACGATCAGGATATTTTGAACTCAAGTAACAAAACAAAATCAATGTGGGATATAATAAAAAATACGACCAAATCAACTAGAAATACCGTAGAGAATGTTGTTTTAAAATATAACTATATAAATGTGAACGACCCGGCAACAGTCTCTTTAACCAATACTTTTCGAGAATTGCTGCCGATCTCACTAAGGGTCTTCAGAAACAAAATTCAATAATAGACAGTTCACCCAAAAGTTTAGACACGATGTTCGTTTCCGAAACTTCTTCCTATAAAATTCTCAAAATAATCGGTAAACTAAAAAATAAATATTCGTCCGGTTTAGATGAATTCCCGGATGCTTTGTTACATACCTGTGGGTATGCCACTATACCCCCGTTAACTCACATATTTAATTCATCGTTATGCACCGGAACGTTTCCAGATATTTTCAAAACAGCTAAAATTAAGCCGCTCTTCAAAAAAGGCAACAAAAATGACATTCAAAATTATCGGCCCATTTCTCTTCTATCAGTTTTTTCAAAAATATTAGAGACACTTTTTTACGTACGAATGAAAACCTTTCTCAATAAACACGAAGCGCTTTCAGATTGCCAACATGGATTTAGAAAATCAAAATCAACGGAAACAGCTATATTTTCTTTTCTTAAAGATGTCGCCTCATCATTGGATCAAAACGAGGCACCTATTGGATTATTTTTAGATCTCTCAAAAGCTTTTGACGTCATTGATCATGACATTTTACTTTCAAAATTACCTTCATATGGAATCCGTGGTATTGCTTTAGATTGGTTATGTTCGTACCTTAAACAACGATCTCAGAGAGTGGAAATACCTTACTGGATTGATGGAACATTACTTACGCACCTTTCCGACTCTTTGCCCATTGCACATGGAGTTCCTCAAGGATCGATTTTAGGCCCTATTCTCTTCCCACTTTACGTAAACGATATGCCCTCGACGATTCGAAACGGAAGAACGGTTCTCTTTGCAGATGATACGAACGTCCTTTGCAATAAAGAAACCGTAAATAGTACAATATCAGATTTTCAAATTGGTTCCGAAATAACAAATTAATAGTAAACGAAAAGAAAACGGTTTAAATGCAGTTTTCCATTTCAAATAAACCATTCTGTGCTCCATTGAAAATGAACGGTGTACCATTGACTCATGTTAAGGCAACAACATTTTTAGGTCTCTTAATTCAGTCAAACCTTAAATGGAATGTCCATTTAAATGAATTGAACACAAAATTAAGTTCATTATGCTACGGGTTCAGAATTCTTGCAAATTCCGTCAGCCTTCATACTGCTCCTTGTGTATATTTCGCGAATGTTCACTCCCGCCTGAGACATGGCATAATATTCTGGGGAAACCATATCTTATAGCTCCCAGACTTTTAGATTACAAAAACGAATTGTGCGAATAATTACCAAATCCCACCCACGTGATTTATGTAAGCCTCTCTTCATTAATCTAGGAATTTTACCATTACCGTGTCTGTTTATTTACGAATCAGTGGTTTTTGTCAAAAATGACTTGCTTAAGGGAGGGAATATATTTTCAGAAAATGCCGAAGTCTATTACTATAACACTCGACGTAGAAATCATATTCATCAGGTGACAGTATCAACAGCTCAATACAAAAAATTCACATACATGTACATTATTTTACAACACTTTTCCAGATGACATTAAACGATTAAATTCGATAGGAAAGTTTAAATCCCAAGTGAATTCGTTTCTGCTGCATAACTGTTTCTATACAATTAGAGACTATACTGAGCATCACAAGAAAAGTAACATTAATTTTAACAATGATCTATAATGCATTATTTACCATTTGGACTGTATAAATGTGTATAAACAACCTGTAAAAACTATTGTACTGCAGCCTCCGGGTCAATGACCCCCATCTCGATCAGGTTTTTCGTCCAGTTTCCCTGATCCATTGAGCAAATGCTGAGATGGCCCTGCAAATGCTGAGATGGCCCCTTCTGGACATAAATATAACTTCATTTTCTATGCACGTCTTCTAGAATTCAGTGGGAAATACAATTATTAAAATTATGTTTCCATGTTGTCGCGGCAGGAAGTATTATTCCGATGGACAACATGGATAAGAGCCAAAATTTATTGCTTATTTATCCTTGAAAATAGATTTTATTACATGGGAGTTTTTTTTCTTTTTTCTTTTTTTTCTTTTTTTCTGTTTTCAAAATTTAAGTAGCATATGACTTAGTGTAGGGATCACAGAATTTTGACAACGTGCACACAATTAAATTTTCCTCATAGCACGTCATACGCAGTTTGAACGGTTTTTTGACGTAAAATAAATAAATAAATAAATAAATAAAATTGCACAATTAAAATTTCTTGTTATTATGTATTTAAATGGCCCAAATATTTTTCTATTACTATTGTTTAATTCTCTTATCAGATGATTGGAGCTCGTTGCATAATGATAGTCATGAAAATGCAGCTTCATTATAGTACAGGTGTTTGACTACACATAACATAAAGAGAAGTTTACAAACCAAGAATTGAGAGGTAATTAATCATGGATCCTCATTAATCATTGGTCATGTCTAGTAAATATTGCACTCTATTGAGACGACCCCCGTGCAGGTAACGGTAAAGCGCGCTGACAGAGTAAAATGCTAAACTGTTGAAAGGGAGTGAATCAGACATGAAATTAACACCGCCAAAAAGTACGAGAAATCATGAATGGTAAATAGGCAGAGGCGTATCTAGGTATTCAAGCGCCAATGGCAAGCATAGAATTTGCGTCTCTGACAGGATACTTTTAAATTAGGGTTGTTATTTGTTTTAGCGGGTATACTCTAAATAGTGTCCTTTGTGAGTGGGGCCCATGGCACGAGCCATGTCTGCCGTACCATAAACACGCCTCTGTAAGAAGGTTACACTTCTAATAATGAGCGATCTTTGTAGAAAAGATATTGTATGAAATCCAGTATACTTCGATTTCATGACCTACTGTATGAACACGCTGCATGTGAAGTTTATAGGCTAATATTAGATAAAGTTAATTGCATAATGTGAAAAAATACATTGGAGATAGAAAAAGTCTTTCTAGTAGCACTTGCGTGGGTTATATTTATTTTTTTCTCTTTTCGATTTCACCAAGCCAAAAACAAAAATTGGAGGGGGATCACAAACGTACGTTTCATCTCGTTTGTCAAATGTTTAGATCCATTCTTTGCTTGTAAACACAATTCACAAGCACAATGTGCAAACATCAGCCAGTGGAACGTCGAAGGCATTCCATTAAAAATGGTTAGTCTTAAATTTTCGACAGTAAAATTAAAATGCGCCGACCTGGATGGCCGAGGTGGCTAAGAGCGAGTACCGACTCAGCGCTTCGGTCCGAAGGGTCGCGGGTTCGAGTCCCGCCTTGGGCATGGCTGTTTGTCCCTTGACTTTGTGTGTGTGTGTGTGTGTGTGTGTATGTGTGTGTGTGTGTGTGTGTGTGTGTGTGTGTGTGTGTGTTGTCGCGGATGGCCTCGCGTTCTGCTGACCCCAGATCAGAGGAGCCCGCAAGTGTTTGTCTAGTGTATGGTCGAATATGCGTCCCATCGGGGCGTAAAAGGTAACCGGCTGTTGGCTGGATACAAGCCCTAGGGAAAAAAAATTAAAATGCGGAACCACTAGTCGATATAAAGCCGATTGGTACTCGAAAATACACACAAGTAGGGAAGCAAAGTGAATCTGTTTCTGACCGATTATGTCGAATATACTCAAGGTTTTCCCTTTCTTATTTTTGCCCTAGGTTCCTGTAATTTTACCACAGAGAGTATCTTTTTTACGTTGACTACGTTCCCCAGAGAACCGTGGCTCGCATAGCCTAAGCGTAACGCTACCTCGCAGGCGTGGGACTCTTGGGCAGCGCTGGGGCTTTTCCGTGTCCTTGACACCGCTAAACATTAAGAGACCGAAATTACACAGCGCCTCCTGAAACTTCTCATTTTTGTACTTTGCTTCTTAACCTACATTACATTTTTTCCATAACGATGTGCTTATTGGCCTCTGTGGGCCTCGGTTTGGAAGGTAATGAACCGTTCACCTTCGTTGAAATTCGTCTGACATCCCATTATCAAAAGCTAATGTTTGTAACTCAAACTGTAATTTACAAAAATGTATAGTTTACATTCAGTGTGCTCGTTTGAACGTAGAAAGATTTTCCTATGCAAACGTAATGACTTCTTAGAAACTTTTCTTTAAAAAATCACTTGTGAAAAAAAATAGTGGTGCTACAACAATGCATACAACTTGCATAATCTGTAACGGCAGCGCAATATTATAACAGAACTTCAACCTGCAAAAGGGTTTCCAAACGTCAATTTTTCCACGTTGGAATTCAAACACAGTTTCTTAGGTTTAGGATTCCAATCACGTTACCTCAATAACACAAGTAACATGGGTAAACACAAACTTCCCGACGCATTACAAACAAAGGTGAACATTTGCATTCCCAGTTTTCTGAAATTCAAAGATTTTCATTGATATTGTTTCAAGATATAGATTCAAGGAATCCATTTCATTAATCCATTTCTTCCCAAGCATTGAAACACTTAATTTATTTAATAAATTTCAATTAAATATTGATAACGTCTTCAAAGATAACAAAACCAGTTTCCTAAAACAATTTTGATACTTGAGTGCAGCTGGACGGAACGTTGAGAATATGCTACGTTGGGAGTTTTAAGGAAAGAAAGTGTACAGGTAGCATTTTAAAGAAATGTTAGTTTTCTTCTCAACAAATGTCCTCCAATGCTATTGGAATGCAAACAGAGTACAAATTTTTATATGAAGGTGCAAAAAGCAAATGGAACTTAATTGTATTTGACATTTTGTTATATTCAAAAAAATATCCGACTGTTACGAAGTTTGTTTTGTGCATATATTGTTATCGCCACTAATTGTTTTAAAATCAAGATGGACTTTTTTATGACTCTCCATCTCTTCTTGTCATAGTGCCCTAAATAGCAATTTGAGTTTCCAGTATCCATATTTTTTTAGTTTTCCTAGCGTCTTCTAGGAGTCAGTACTACTTAGGAATCGCAAACAATCCAATTTGAAGTACTTGCTGTTGCTGAAATTTAAATATTCCAAGGTTATCAGACCCTCTAACAAATCAAACTCTCATTATGATGCTCCGTCACGTAATCATACACAACTTTTGTTTTGAAACCTTTTTTGTTCGAAGCGAACAGTCTGATGTCCCTTTCTCTCAGTTGCCACAATTCTATTTGCATAGAAATCCATTACTGATAAATAACAAAAGAGCGTGAGGCATACAGACGTTTCCCAAGGTACACCAGTTGGCATTCCGAATTTCTTTAACAATGTCCATGAAAATGCAAATTACTCCATCTAAGGCCAAACATTCATGTCTTCTTTGTTACTCTATCACGATCATGTTGTCCAAATGCTTTTCAAAAATTAGTTTTCATCCCCGTCGATGTGCATCACAACATGAAACTAAATTTCACAGGCCTCACTTGATTTGTTAAGTGACTCCCAAAGTAAGAAACTTACTGCTCATCGGTACTGATACATTCTGGCTAAACACGACGGATTGCAAACGTCTTTTGTTCCCTTCATCAAACAATAGGCTCAATTTTGCAAATTTGCATTTTTTATCTAAGGTGTTATTGACCTAACAATATAGATATCTTTTTGTTTCTTCAATCTTGTTTCGAGAATTTCTTACACAATTGGAATCTTCGGAAGACCGTGCAGACTAATTCATATGGGAAGGCACAACTGTGCCATTGTTTGAGTGCGTTCGTCGTCGAGCCGTAACGGAATTCGACCGTTCCCAAATCTGTCACTCCCAACGTTGCGCAAACGCAACACAATATTTATTTTGCCGTAGTTGTTTTAAGAATTACACACTACTTAAAGATTAAGTGTTATTTATACTTATTATATTTTGCAGTATGTTGTCAAGAAGTTATACAGGTCAACAATTTAAAGATGAAAAGACAGTGGGTAGAAGCAGTACGGGAAGCATGTTGATGGAGGAACAATTAAAAATGTGTATTTAAGTAAATATATTTATCAAATAAAAATAGTAAAAAACTCGAAAGCGATTGTATTTACTCTACCAAAAATTACAAACGCAGTCATCAAATCATATAGGTGAAATAAAATTCTGAACATTGCATTGTATTTACGCAACCGTAGGAAAAAATGGGTTGGAAAAAATCTCTAGTAGTTTTGAAAAGGTTTTTTTTTTTTGTAAATTTTGGAAATACAAAGAGTTCACCGAAAATAGCATCTATGCCAATTTTATAAATGTACTACATTGCTCTACACGAGACAAAATTAAAGAACAAATTTGGAGCCATTTGTAAGAAAATATTTTTAAGTTCTGTATTTCACGCAAAATAACTCGAAACCTACTTATATTTTCGAAAACTTCTACGTGACCTACTTTCAAGATATATCTTTGAAGAACAGACTTCATTGGCCGAAAAATCCCTATCTACAATACTATAACTGCAGGAAGACGTCGAAAAATTGAGCTTTTGCCATTTTCGAAAATTCAGAGAGGTTTTATGTAAAGTCCTCACCCCCAATCAAAATACCCGTTTCAAATTCGCAAGGCCTCGAGTTCGGTTAGATCGATCGGAGAATGTAAATGTTGAAGAATATCGAAACGGTTTAGGCGATAGTATTGACAACAGACGGACAGACAGACGTTTCACCGTAAATTAAATTTTCGGTATCAAGAACCCTCAAAACGTGGATTCTGACTACACAATATGTTAGAGGAAGTAATGTAGTTCCTCGTACTTTGACAATCAAATTATATTCGTTTTTTTATTTAAGAAAATCTTTGTTTCATGACCTTTCGGAATGTGGTTGGTTACAGCATCAGGTGAATTACAAATATAATATATTATATTTTAGCACATGATCTTCCATCATGGACTGTGATGATCATGATGATATCATATATTTCGAGAAAATAACCAAAATGTTTCATAATTATTGGTTTACTTGAAGTCGTGGTTCATTGTCAACGGTGGCAGCAAGACGGTCCGCGGGTTCATAGGGTCAGTCATGCTGTCACCTTTGACAATGGCGATGAGTCCGTTTACTTTATCATGTATAAACATGGTAAGCAAGCGCAATTTGTTCTATTTGAGGAAAAATAAAGAAAAAAGTTACATCTGAGGATCGTTTAATCCCGACTTTGATTGTTAAGCCAGAATGATAACCACTTGTCTGCCAAGTCGCTGTAGATGTGCGAGGTAATACTTCAAATACCGTGACAGTAGAAATACTGTGAAATAAGTGATAGTAGAACCTAAGAAAATTCTCACGATTTAACTCAACATAATAGCAAAAGTACTAGAGTAAAAACTCTCGACAAGACCACCCTTTTCAAGACCAGTGAGCATCCAGTTTACGGCGTATTTCAGATAAGTAACAGCTATCGGTTGTATGAGATTCCACGATAACTCTGGAGTGGAGACTTTCCTGGAAAGAAAGAAAAACTTTCGCGCTAAAAAGTTAAAAAATCATTTCAAAGAAGCGAAACAATGCGCTTGGATTACTATGTGATAATCACGATCAATTCCACAAGGCACTGCGGTTTATTGCTTGATAACAGTATTTTGCCTATGAATTATTTATCAGAACCTACTAGACATTTATACCGTGTAATAGTTGTACGAGAGCGTTTCATTCAATAATCATGAAAAAAATACAGCAAATACTATATCGTATTCTTTGTAATGCTCCGCAATATTATATTACTACGAGAAACTGCAAAAGTGTTTTCAATCGTCAATCTCTTTTTCCGCACTGAGACTCGAACCCAAGTCCATGGAAGTAACTCGCCGTGCGCCATCCTCGGACCAAGCCAGCTGCGCTGAAGCACCGACTCAGGTTGATGTTTAAAAATCTGTCTCAACTTGATACATCTAACACAATTTTCGAAAATTTAGAGAGATCAACACAAATACGAGAGCGTCACCATTATTTTAAGCATTCCTTGTTTTATTCTTGGACAAAATCTAAAGAAAATAATTGGAACTTTTTTGAGAATACGTTCTTTTTATTAATTGCATTAATTTCAACCAGAAATTACGCGAAAAATACTTTTTTTTTTTATTTGTACACGACCTCTTTAAAGAGTTGACTTTTTAGAAGAGATTTTGTTTAAGACCAAAATCTATATCTTCAATTTTGTAGTCTTGAAATTATTTTTTTTGCAATTTTCGAAAATACGGAGAGTTCGCCTTAAATGGGGCTAGCTTGGAATATTGTATTGTCGATTGATACATACGAGGAGAGAATTTAAAGGAAAAATTTGAAGCGGTATTTGAGAAAATGTTTCTTTCGGCAATTGCATAAATTTCAAGTACAAATTACGCCAAAACTACTCGTTTTTTAAAAAATGTGCATGGCCTTTTTTAAGTTGATTTTTAGAAGATATTTTTTTTAAGGCAAAATTCTCTTTCTTCAATTTTAAAATTTTAAAATATTTACTTTTTGCAAGTTTCGAAAATACAATATTGGCAAGAAATAAGACTAGCACAATCTTTTTACCGTACTGTGATACATACGAGGATGAAATTAATAGAAAACAATTGGGAGCCGATTTAGAGAAAAAAATTGTTTAAAAAATTAAAATTGCGTATACTTCACGCAAAATTATGCGAAAACTGCTCATATTTTCGAAAAATTTCACATGACCTTCTTTCAAGATCTGCCTTTAAAGAACAGATTTAATTATGGAATAATACCCATTTTCAATATTGTAGTTGTAGGAAGACGCCGAAAAAAAACTGAACTTTTGCAATTTTCTAAAAATCAGGAATTTAAATGAAAATGAGACCTGCGCCATTCTCTTAAGCGTCTTTTACACTATCCAAGGACGAAGTTTAACAAAAAATGCTTTTCTTGAGAAGAGTTCGAAAATGTTGTTGAGGCTGCATGTAAAGTACCCTAAAAAATCAAAATATGCGTTTCAAACTCGCAAAGCTTCGAGATTGTTTTGGTTGATCGGGGAATATCAATTTTGGATAAATCGACTAAACGGATTAGGCGCTGGCGATGACCACAGACGGGCAGATAGATGGACAGACCGTCGTTTTGCCGTAAATTGATTTTTCGGTATAAAGGACCCACAAAGCTTATATTCTGCCTACTCAACGTGTTAGAGAAAGATATTTCTATTTAAAGAAACATGATTTATCCACTTTTTCGTTACCAGGGCCCGACAATTAAAGGTTTTTCTCTCGAAAATTCTCCTTTTCGAGGAGAATTTAATAATGGAATATTCAAGAGCTTTCATTTGAAACCAGTTTAGTTAGACAAATATTAGAAACAGGAGTAGTGTGTAATAATAACCAGTTTAATAATACCTGTAAGAACAACCCCCTCTAAAAGACCAATTTTAAAGAATTCATCACGCGGTCGGTTTAAAAAGGTTCCACTCCCTTTCAGGGCCTTTAAGCATAGCTTTGCGTACAGCAATTGATATCAATCTGCGCATTCGCAGTTCGAGTTGCCCATACGCAGATGTTCAAAAGCACTATAAAGTGGTCAAGATCTTGCTGTCGATAGCTCTATAATAGTCTACACTACGCCTTACAAGAAGTCCCTAATGCCTTGTGGGTGTTTTAGGAAGAGTGTTTGCAATTTCAGCAGCCCAGGGATGTCCTTCCCAATCACGTCCTCTCATGTAGACTTGAATTAAACACACATTGAATTCCACAGCACTGGTCAGTTTTTAAAAATTTATTTCATTTATTTAGGTTTGTCACTTGCCCTTCACTGTCGTCTTCGCGACGCGCGTGAGTCACATTTGAAATGTTCTGTCACACAGGGTCACGTATATCTCCAAGCAAAATAAGCAGATTCTTGGGGACACTTATCTATGGGGTTTCCCCACCCCGGATAAAATTGTCAAAAAAATTTCGAAAAATGTCTTAAAATACAAATGTTTGTATTTATAAGTCATCCGACTTACGTGTTACGAGTAAGGAGCTAAAAAAATCTTTGCTTTCAAGACGTCATTACCCAAAGGGTATAGCCGAATAAGGCGGTGAAAAGTGCCCCTAAACCAAATCGATAATCGCGATGCTCAAATGGAAGAGAATAAAAAATGCCGTTGGTTGACAAAAATTAGGCTCCTAAGGAAATCTATGGCAGAGTTTCGAGAAACGCGTTTTTAATATTTTTTCTCGGCTTTTATTGTATATATCAGACGGAAAAAGATGGCGGAGTCAAGGGGAAAATCAGGAGAGCTGGCTCAGTGCATCAACTGTTGTCACTGCAGTGCCTCTGACTGGGAGGTCCTAGGTTCGAGTTCAGACAGTGGCAAGATTTTCGACACTAGCTGGTCAGCTACGACGAATTCAGTCGCAGTCTGGAAAATAATTCTAGAGTTCGGCTGCTCTGATCGGTAGTTTTCCCTGGTTTCTCCGAACAACACCAGGCAAATGCCGGAGCAGTACCCTAAGAAACGGGCTATGGACCGCGCGCGCGATCTTTCCTTCCTCTTCCTTGTCCTATCCTCACTCCCTTACACACACACACACACACACACACACACACACACACACACACTATCATGCAGTCCCGGCTGGAGCGGTGCCCCGATGTTCGGAGATACCTGGTTGAGGAAACCCCATTAGACGACGGTAGATCAACGCCAAATCTCGCCATCCAGCGGGGAAAGATCACCGCCACCTCCGATAAAAAAGCATGCATAACGTTTACGAGACTAATGACCTCAATAGTTGACGTTCCCGGAATCACTAACAACCAACTAACGGGGGAAAATAGTTGAATTTAAAGATATTTATAAATAATAATAATATGAATACTGTTCACATGAAACAAATATTTGTCAGCAAAATGGTACAAATCATACTGGTAAGTGAGATCTTTCAATTATTTTAATGTAAATTGTTTAAACATTGGTGAAAAAAAATTCTTATTACGTTTTGGCGCGAATTTCAAATTTTTATACTGGTAAAGGGTTATATTATTTTTTTTCACTATTGTCCACATTGTTTAAAAGTCTAAAACAATATATTATAGAATGTTATAAGACACATTCTAGGAAAAAACTGAGACAGTACGCCAACGTTAGCACGTCGAAAATAAATTTCAACATTTTTTTCTGTATGAATTTGACGTCAAAGTTGGTTGACAAAAATACCTTCAAATTGAACTATTTTTCCCCGTCTCTGCAATTTTTTTAGCCTAATACATGCAATAAAAGCTGAGAAAAATTAAACATGAAAAACACGTTTCTCATGCCTCTGCAACAGATTGCCCTAGGATGCCGATTTTTTGAGAATCTATTTTATTCCCTTTTATATGAGCATCGCAATTATTGATTTTGTTTGGGGCCACTTTTCACCACCTTATTCGGCTATACCCTTTCCGCAGTCAAAAGTATAAAGAACTATATGACAGAAGCGATAAAAAAATTTAAAATATATTTGTATTTGTAAACAAGAAGGTAAATAGTATTTAAATAAAAAAATATAATGCATGTTCAATTCTATAAGCAATAGGTTAATTTTCATTTTTTAACAAAAAGTTATCCTATTGTAATTATAGCTTTGCCAGTAAATCTGGAAATATGTTTTCCGGAGATGGGGGGGGGGGGGCATCATGATTTTGTGGTTGGGAGCTTTTCAGTACTTAATCTGGCCCTGCTAACACAGTTACATGTGCGGTTGCTTAGCTATCCAGCAGATCTCGGATCAGATTTTATTCTTTGTCAGCGACAGTGATGCATTTAGAAAAGTCGATAATGGGAAATCTTCGTTAGATTTCGACGATCATTTTTGTTTGCTCTTGCAGAGAAGAAAGAACAGCTGATATTGTTATTCGTCATTTTACTATTTTTCTTCAGACAACTCACAAAAGACAAACGCAATATTTTTTCTGGCAGTAATATAGTAAATATAACATTTTATTTGAAGAAAACAACGTCTTATTTGCTGTTGAAAATAAAATAATTTAGAATGCGTGTTAATTCTTTAGAACATAATTTCTACAGTTAACTCTTCCTAAAGAAAAATAACTTTAGCCCAAGCCGCTGTAGAAATACCCGATAACCGAAAAAAAGGGGCAAACGTAAAAAATAAAATTTAAAGTGCGACTTCTTTTTCGGTATTCAGTATATTTTTTCTTCATGCGAGTTTTGCCTCCTCCCTTTTGATACGATACCACACGAACTCACCACGAATGTTTAACTGAATATTTCGACCCTGCAATTTGAATGACTTCTGACCTTACTGTACGGCCATCTGACTAGCCTCATTATCTCCAAATAAAAGCAAATACAGACGGCAGACACGAATTGTAATGCCGCCTCCATTGCGATTAAGGTGTCGACAAATACTACTAATAATCATAGCTGAGTGTGCCAATACGCTCGACCATCATTATCGCAAACTTAATTTGCTAATTTTCTACTTATAAACAAAGATTTGCGCAAGAGAAAGAGTGCTAGATGTGTTCGAAAAAGTGTGCAATGTTGACAAACAATATATTAAGACATTAAAAAATATTGGAAACAGTTTTCTGACGACAGATCCACTAAAGATGCATAGATTATATTAATTTTGAAATAAATTTGCAATTTTTGTGAAATTTGCATGTAGTTTAGAGCACTTCAGCGTCCCCGCTCCCTTTAAATTTAACTTTCCACTATAATTTAGGATCTCTAAAAAAATTGACTCTGTCGACTGACCCACGAAAATGTTTACGGTGGGGGTCTTTTCCTCATCCTACGTCTTCACTCTTTCAAGTGCGTTTAACGGAACACTGAGTGTCATTAGAAGCTGCCATTGCAAGTGTTGCAAGGTCAAGCATACAACTACACATTATCCAAGCTTCAACGAAGTAATTTTCACTGTGACAAATGGGGGAGATGAGAATACCCTGCACCTACGAGTCTTGAGAATTTCTGTCTGGAGATGTGTCTGGGTGAGTCTAACTAATTGCCTGATGAAGTCATGAAAAATAATATTTACAATAAAAATAGAAATAATATCAATAGTAATAGTCATGGTAGTAGTACCGATAAACACTTGTTGCTGCCAAAAGATTGAGGTAAAAATTGGGCTTCAGCCTCCCAAACCATACTCTCGGACTATGTGCCGGATGTATTGAGCCTAACTTACGCTAATTTTCTTCGAATTATCGTTTTCTCTTATATATAAGAGGTTTGTTTGTACAATTTTTCATACAAATCTAAGTCTCATTCTAATCTTAATGAAATTATATAAATATACCATCAAAATAAGAGAATTTACTGTTTGAGATTTCGTAAAAAGTACTTATATCCTCCGTAGCTCTCCCTTAGAGCAAAATTTAAGTGCGCAAGCTTTCAGTTTTTCGCAAATATCTCGAAGACAGTGGGTAAATCCACCAAATAGAATTAAACGCTCCCGGAAGCCCATAAAATGTCTTGAGAAATGCATTTTTATTAATTCGAATACAGCAATTAACTTCAGAGTAATTGAAAATTGTTACTGGACGATATCAGGACGTGTGCAACAGTGCATCTGTTTAGCATCCCATAGCAACGATTCTAGCAACAATGATCGTAACAAACAAGGCAAGGTGGAAATGTCCAGGGCGGACCAGATGAGGCAGAATGATTGATTAATAAATACCCGGCCAACGGGTTCTTCAGCTAGTGTATAATAAATAATATTACTTGTAAAATGTGGTGGTGAGGTAATGGTATCAGTAATACTTTTACAGGAGATGTGAAACTAAAATGAAATTAAATGCATACATCTGTATTTCGTATTGCAATGATTGCAATATCAGGTGAAAATATCAATAACATTGAAAATAAAGGCAAACTATTAGTCCATACAGATGTGAAACTCCCCGGACCCAGGTACGTTTGAATTTTTCTCACAAGGGCGCAATACGGCAATCATATACTTTTTATGCACGTCGGCGCACAAATTTAATCTCAGGATATCATGAAGATCTGTGCTGTATCGGAATTCCTCACGGAGCTGAATCCACACTTTTGATGAGTGACAGAACAAATCTTGCTTATGCGGATGTATCTCCTATACGATAACGTCAAAAATTCTAGAAGGAAAAGTTATCGTTTGAAATATTGGAGGAAGGGGGACGTTCACGCGAGGTGTTTTAGGATGACCTTCAAACGTGCCTTGGAAAAATGTAACTCCGGGATACACTAGCGAATAAACCAAGGCGATGAGTGCACACAAAGAAGCGAGATTCACTTCTGAAAATGTTGCAACGCCATGCGTCAGCAGTCCATTCCTTCCCATTACGACACAACTTTAAATGGACCTGAATATTATGCATAAATGTGAGGAGCCTAAAACAAGAGGGGGGGTAACTATATTTTGGGCCCCCTTCTCTTAACATTTTTTTGAGTATACATGACATTTTCCTAGTAAATAAACGACGACTATTATAAGGTAAATGCAATTGTAACTTTAATGATGCAATTAACAAATACCATTCATTTTATGTTGAACAATTTTCAGGTTTGCCAGATGTCTTGAAAAGCCTCTTCCCCTAATGTGTAACAATTCTCCAAATTGTGAGGTTAAAAAGCGATAATAATGAATTGAACATATATTCAGAAATAAAATGATTTATTACGTAAGACTACGGCTTCCTTTTTAAAACATTCAGAGGCGCCACGGACCCGTGGTCTACCATGTGCGCACTCCTATGACATTACGTGGGGTGAATGGCAGCTGATATATGGAACTATCAACAGTATGGCAGTTATCGGAGAATGGTGTATCTAGTCATGAATAAAACATTCGTTACGTAGTAAATAATTGATACCATTAATTAAATTAAATGCAGTATACATTGGGTAAACGTTTTCTTGGTAACAACTGACGCATACCTTACAATATATTTTAAATAAGTGCATTTTTGTATCCTTCTTGTAATTTGTATAAGAATGTTATAAGTTAAAAATATGCAATCCCTGATCGTATTTGTAACGACAGGACTATAATATTTTTGTTATTTTTAGTGCAATAACAAATTTGTCTAAAAAATGATTCTATGGCTCAAAACGGTATACTGAAATGGGGAGCAAGAATTCCGATTACCCCCTCGTGGATCCATAATTTGACACCAATTTATTCAATAATCTTTAAATTCGAAATCTTCGTACACTTATAATTCTTGTATGGGAACATATCGTTTTGAAAATCTTACCTTCTTTACAATCGTAAGTTACTTTGTAATGAACTGCTCCAATAAAATAAGCCAAGAAGAGAACAGTAATCGCCAACAACATAAAGACAGATACTTTCTTCTTGTGGGCTTCATAAGCACGATCAAAAGCGTCCCAAAATTTTTGTATTGTTCTTGTTACAATATCTGTTTTCTGTTCTTTTTTAGAAAATCCTTCATCACTCTGAAAGCGAAGTTTTCAAACATGAGCATTTTTATGAACTACAGAATAAAACATGTTTCATACATAAAATACATAATAGTTATTTTAATACATATAGTTACATAATAGTTATATTTACTCTATCTAAGACGATTTGCAGATGTTTTTGCCACAAGGGCAAGTTTCAAACACGAGGGCTTCTGACCCGAAAAGCTAAAAGTCGTCTAAGGGACGTTATGATTTACTAGTTTGTTGTGGAATCAAATGAGAATTCCAAACATCCTTAAATTTCTCTCTCATCAAAAGAACAAAGATGTACACAATTTTGCAGAATCGCGTAGGTTCGAGAAGGTGAGGTTCGAATGGGTGAGGTTCGAAATAGAGAGTTTTGAACAAAAGAGGTTTCATCTAAGTGTTCTTAGAGTTAGTTTCGAGTTACAAATGTACGAGGCAGAGACGTTCCAGTTATAGGGGTTCAAGCTACAGGGATTTGAATTAAAGATGTTCATGTTGAAGATATTCGATTTACGGTATTTCGAGGTAGAGGGATTCGATTACAGGGGTTCGAGTTATTTTTTCTTATTTAAGCCATAGGGCATCTATTTATTGAATTTTTGAATTTCTTAAGGTCAATACATCGAATTAAAAAAAAACAGTTTGGTTTGTTTGCTTGGTAGTGGGCATCAGGAATCCGAAAGGCCCGCAAGGTAGACCAGTCAATAAGTGGCGGCCCAGAGGGAAAATATCCGGATATTTTTCTTTTCTGTTCCGTAAGTTCTTTTGATGGTGAATTCGAATTTGAAATACAAGATATGCCGTCTTCACAAAGAAAAATTGCACAAAAACGCGAGCGTGAGAGCTTATTATGAAGTAATCTTCTGTTATTTCAATAAGTATAACGAATGCAAATATATATGTATATATTTATATATATTAATATTCATAGTAATCCGTACGTCCTTAAGAGGACCGCCACGTAGCATCGCCGCCTACGCGCCTGCAATAAGCGCTCCTGCGTTACCGTCCAGTGGTCAGAATTAAGCAGGAATTAAGAGAATAGTAGGATTTGGAACGCCCCACAGGGGTTGTTCTAGCCTCTGTGAAGCAAGCAAACACGTTTTTTTGGAACAAATTTCACTTGGGATTGTCCGGAATCGAACCGGGACCTTCTTGGGGAAAAGCTAACTAATTCGCTCTGAGCCACGAGTCATCATTTTTCGCTTATATCTCGAAAACTGGGCGCTATATCAAAATTACCATCATATACAAAATTAAAGAAGACAAAATACTCTACAAAATGAATAAATTAAGGTGCTAGAACGCGCTGCAAACAGCATCAGCCCACTGGCTAAAACAGGAGAAAAGCACTCTCTCACCCTATTATATTCCGGCAATACTTTAGTTTCACTACAGCATGCTTGAAAACAACTGTATGAGTGAATGCATCAAAGGCATTGTTGAATGACGAATGGGAAAATATTGTGTATTACATGAATTGAAATGTTGAAGTTTATTCTAAAGGGAAGTTATATAACGTAATACAATAAATCATTTTACCTTATAGCGCGTCAAGTTTTACAAGGTCCGAGTCGAAGGTCACTTTGATTATGGTATAAAACGTGACTAGCCTTTCAATATAAAGTAAAAGATAATTTCTTACGAATTATTTTACTTCGTATTTCTCTATTCGTTTTGGACATTACAAACCAACAATGTTTAGTTGTTTTATGAATGTCCGAGGATGTGGAGATTCATTCATTAACCCACTCCTACATGACCTGAGATTACTGTGCATTTTGTTTTGGGCACACTAAGGCTTCCAGCGTTGCCAGTGAATTTCGACTTTCGTACGGTATTTACCGCCAGAGAATGCCTTAACCACGTTCTTAGAAATATTCTTTCATTAGTTCAGGCGTTCCCGTCGCGTCTAAGCGAACACATAGAATCGGATTTGAACGAAAAATGCTGGAGGATATAATTTTGCCGGGCATTTAACCAGGGTTCTTATACGTGGTGTAAGTACATGGCCACTGTGGATTTTTCGTCTTTCGAAAATCCTTGTACATGAGCTTGAGTCGAATCTGCGCTCTGATGGTTAAAGAGACAGTAATCTAGCCACCCTTACCGAGAACAATTAAACATTGTGCCGCTATTTGTTAATTGAAGTAATTATACAACTTCCCCTTTAAATAGTAGTTTGTACCACACTTATTTTACTTCTCCACTAATCCTCTACTATGAATCTCGATGTATTTTCTTAGAAACAGAATAAACTTCTACAATTCAGCTCGCGTAATACGTAATATTTTTTCATTAAAATTCCTGCAATCGCTCGGAGGATTTAGATACCTTGAGGTTTATGTTTTTTGTGTGTTTACTTCTCGGCTGATGGTGTACATGGAAAGTGGTTTATGCATTCTTTAATGAAGGTGTAAGACCTTTCTTTTATTTTGTTTCCGTACATAGTGTAAGAGTGTGCAAGTTGTACATTTCCAATATAGCCTCAGGGATCTGCGTACCCCGCGCGAGCATCTGGGCAACTTGTAACTTCTTTGTTATGACGGATGCTGACGCTCGGTATCTCTGAAACACTCTATCCATACAAATTCGTCTTTCTCACGGAATGACGATGGTGGCGAACAATTTTTTACGAATTTTGTTACTGACGAAGCTTTCACAGTAGCAGTCGAAGTTCGCTTGGGGGTAACCAACACTAACTTCAGAATTATAGCTCTATTGCAGGAGATGTTTGGCGTAGAAACCGTATGTATCGTCACTCAGTAAAATAATTCTAATTCAAAACACGAAAATCCTTTCTTCAATGGAGTGTTACATTTTCTAGTGGAGTAGACACCACATTATCTGGTAACGTAACCCAAGACAACGCACATTATGATCTGGTTTTTGACGTGGATATCTTGTTTCCATATGGCTAATAGTGACATAACTGACCATAGAGACAATAATGGTAAATCACATTCTTTCAAAATATTGCATTGTAAACACGTATTACTCCTCTTTTCTCTCGTTTCCGTCATACTTGGCTATCTAAGTCTGGGATATCTAAAAACCAGCGCGAGTAAACGTGTTCCTGCAGGTTTCGCAAGTAACGGACATTAACATCATTTAACAATTCATTCATAGTAGTCATTTCCAAGCATAATGTAGAGACTCTAGAGCGCCGCCGCGAGAAAAGTCGGAAGAGGGCGATTCTTCCGTTTAGACCAGAGGGCCAAACTGATGTTTTTCAGCACGCTCTAGCATCTGAAATGACTGTAACAAAATTAAAGTTAAAATATGCGTTTTGTATAGAATTTTATCTACTTTAATTTTTTATGTAATCTTAATTTTGATAAAGAGCACAGTTTTCGAGATATAAGCAAACACTGAAAAATGTGCGAAATTGTTAGGGGTTTTTGCAATTTTTCTTGTGATGCCATTTATTAGCGATAAACCTTAAATTCGAATTCAGCGCCCCAAAAACATGTAGCAGATGAGAAAAAAATTCCGGATTTTTTTCATTTTTTTTTCATTTGGAGCACCAGATAATTGGACTAAGAGTATTAAATATACTGAAGTGTTTGGTTTGAGACCCATAAACACAGACTTGACGAACTAGTAAACAGTAGGAATAATTACATTACCTTTGGCATTTTTTCATCTTCGCTATCCCCTACGAATGCAGGGTTCTCGAGAGCGAGTTCTTCCTGTAAAGAAAGGTAAATATAACAATTATTCATAATTCCACATTATTTGTTATGATTCCAGTATCTATTTTTAATACTGGATGTATCAGTGATTTAATGGTAGGATGATAATAACGACGAAATGAATGTTGATGCAGATTGCTGCACGGGATGGCAGGTAGAGAAACAGGAAGACTCCCTGGAAAAGTCGGAAAACCTGCCACAATCCCGTTTGTTCACCACAAATTCCACTTGGATGAACAGGGTGTTGAATCTACTACCCAGAAGTGGAAAGCTAGCCCCTGACGTCACGGGTAGGGGCGGATCCAGCCGATCAGTTTGGAGTGGGGTATCATAGATTTTTGTTAAATAATAAGCATAATGTTATTATATTGTTTATTATTTTATAGTGTATATGATACTATACCATATTAGTTTTTAAATAATTGCATAATTCTAACATAAGTAAATATTTACATCAATTTTGCCAAAATAAGGTAACAACCGAAAACTTGAGGCTTTGGGATGGGGTGGGGATGGGGGGTATGGCTCTCCCTGGATCCGCCAGTGGTCACAGGTTGCTCTTCATGTATCCAGAAATTGTATACAAAATTTTGGATTACAACTAGATCAATGGTTTCCGTCTCGTATGTAGATGGGTCTTCGCAGATGAATCGAAATGCGCACGCTGACTCCTCTTGCCTATCAAACGGTTGCCGACTGAATTGCATTGTAAAACGTCGTTTCATATGGAGGAGCAGGCGGGTATTACAAAAGCAAATATTTACCCAAGCTCTTTGATTAACAACCGCTTATCGGAGCATTCTAATTGAAGCGTTCGGATTGAGTTCGGATCGATAGTTGGTACTATGGTTCGAAATTAATTGTAAAAATAGCAGCACTGCTGACTCTTGAGACTCAGAATATAATCCAGTTTAGTATCTTAGTATGTCGTGACTATGTTTAGTGAGACTAAAGTCTCACTGCTTTTTTTTTTCATGAAAGACGGAACGTTTAACATGTTTAGGGCAGGTGCGCTCCACTCGAGCTTCATTAATGAATAGGATTCCTTTCTGTACTGAACGATGTAAACCTTCCAAAATTAATAAATGTGTTTAATAAATAAAAAAATAAAGGATTCCTTTCACATTACACTAGATTAACGACCTCTATCACACTTCGCTTTATCACATACGATAAAGAACGGAAAATGCATGGAATCAACAAAATATCTCGGAAGAAAAAATAATGGAACTATCGTTGCTGTTGGTGACATTGGCTGGCCGCATAAGCGTCAGATAGAGAGATGGCGAAAACAAAAGATGACGGTTTCCTGTATTACATTACAAATGCTGCCAAATTATCTTGAAGCATGGCTCGGAAGCAACTCACGTGACAACACAGGTCCAACAAGCTCTCCTAATAACATTAGCAAAATTAAGTAAAGCTAGTACCAGAACTTGTAACTATTTCATTACTTATTATGTGCAGTGGTATCCTCTTACATTAAAGGCAATCAAATCAATTCATATTTAAGACAATACTTTATTGGCATCTGTGCACACACCATTACTCCCACATCTAAGCACACTTCACTTCTCCCCGTAGCACATCACATACAGTTTTTAACGGTTTTTGACGTGAAAATAAATAAACAACGAAACAAACGTTTCGTGATCCATTTGGTCGCGTCATGAGGCGATGTGTAATACAATCAGTTTGGAATGCAATTTGGAAAACACGAATACAATTGTAATTCTTTAAAACTGATTATATCACAGAACACCTACTGATGCGCCCAATTGTTCGCGAATCGTTGTGCTATGTGCATAGATGCCAATAAAATAATTGTTTTAAATATGAATTGATTTCATTCTTTAATGAAAGAGGTTACCACTGAACATAATAATTTGTTTTTCATTATTTGGATTTTAAGTCGCATAAACTACATAGGTCATGAGCGATTAGTGCAGTAATATAATTACAATTCTAAGAAAATATCGATAGTTTTACAAAATTGTAACACTTTTTCTTGGAAACTTGGCGATGATAAGATTGCATTGAAATTTTCATTTTCTAGGCAGGTAAACGATATGCCCTCATCTATTAAAAATGGAAGAACACTTCTGTTTGCCGATGACACGAATGTTCTTTGCAAAAAAGATACAATAAATAGTACAATTTAAGAAGTTTCAAATTGGTTTTGTAATAACAAATTAATAGTTAACGAAGGAAAAACTGTCTCAATGTAATTTTGCGTTTCAAATCGGCAATCGCAAGCTCCATTGAAAATGAACAATATGCAATTAGCTGATGTTAAGGTAACAAAATTTCTAAGTCTCTCAATTCAATCAAACCTCAAATGTAATGTACATATAACAGAATTAAACACTAAATTAAGCTCATTATGTTATGCATTCAGAATTCTTTCTAATTCTGTCAGCCTTCATGCAGCTCATTGCGTGTATTTTGCAAATGTACATTCCCGCCTGAGATGTGGCATAATATTCTGGGGAAGTTCATCCTTTAGTTCCCAGACATTTAGATTGCAAAAGAAAATTATCCGAATAATGAAAAAATCCCATTCACGTGATCCGTGCAAGCCTCTTTCCATTGAGCCTGGAATCTTACCATTGCTTTGCCTATTTATTTATGAGTCTGTAGTATTTGTCAAAACTGACTTACTTAACGGTGGGAACTTATTTTAATGTAATACTGATATTTATAGTTACAACACTCGACGTAGAAATCATGTCCATAAAGTGTCAGTATCAACAGCTCACTACAAGAAATCCACATACATTACATATACGTTACTTTACAACGCATTGCCAGATGAAAATAAACAATTAAAATTGGTACACAAATTTAAGTTAAAAGTAAAATCTTTTCTGCTGCAAAACTGTTTCTATACAGTTGGAGACTATACTGATCGTCAAAAAGAAAAATGTTTACTTTATCAAAACCATGATATAGTATAATGAATTAGTTTACATTTGCATTGTATAATTTAAAAAAAGACTTAATATGCCTGTAACACATAATGTACTTCCGGGTCAATGACCCCCATCTCGATCGGGTTTTTGTCCAGTTTCCCTGATCCATTGAGCAAATGCTGAGATGGCCCCTTCATTTGCTTCTGGACGTAAATGTAGCTTCACTATGCGCACGTTTTGTTGAACTTTCCTTTTGCTTGTAGTGGTAGTAGAGCTTAGGGTGAGTTTCTGTTTTGTTAACAATACAGAAAAATCAAATCTGTTCGTTCCTTTACCGTTAAAAATAAGTTTTCTATAATTTGGCAGCGAAAATATCTAGTTTTTTAAATGTTAATCTCTCGCTTTTTTAAATTTGTTGTTATTATTATTATTATTATTATTATTATTATTATTATTTTAATTTTTTCATCTTTCAATTATTAATAGTTAAATTGTTGGGAAGGGATTCTGAAACTCAAGAAAGCGTGCGCAGATGATTTTCTCCCCCATACGTCACATACAGTTTTTGACTGTTTTTGACTAAATAAATAAATAAAAAGTATCAGAGAGATCAAAGAGTAATGCCAGAATTTTTTAACTGTTTAATCGCTACACAAGTATCGCCAACATTTTTTTACCATTTACATATTTTACCCACACGTACAGATACACACGTACAGACATCTGAATACTTTGACATTTACACATTTTATTTTATCACATTTACATTTTCACGCGGTATGATTTCGGAAAATGCTCAGAAGACTGTCTAAATTTTCAGAACATCCATCTCTTTCTGTAGAACCTACTTTAAGCACTCTGGTGTCGCAAGTTTCATGCCAGAGATAATGTCTCACACTGCGATAAAAGATGAGTCTTTCAATGAATGCGCATGGTACTATAAACAAGGGCATGGATGACGTGGACGAATTCCTTAGCATTAGCTGCGTCTGTCTTCTGCAGGAATAAAATAGCGCAGAGAATAGGTTACAGCCCAGAGAGGAAACAGTAGGTTGTAGGTCCGGTCGTGCTAAAAGGGGTAGAGGTGACAGGTGGCTGGCGAATAGACCAGGTCATAGAGAAATCCCTTAGTCTATGACCTCCTTGGTCTATGACCAGGCCGTCTCTCGCACGTAAAAGTAGGGGCGCCCAGAGAAAACAAGGGACCTGGGGCAACATTCACAAGGAGCCCTTCTTTCCAACACAAAGCCCCCGTCCCCAATACTTACACAGAATCCATTTGTTCATGCAACAGAAATAACATATAACGGATAATTTAAATTAGAATTACGTATGTTTTATTTGTTTCGAATGGAAACCAATTTCGCGGCCCGGAGCAAATTGCCTCAGCTCCTTCCCCTTTTGGGCGCCCCTGTGTAAAATTGAGATGAATCAAAAATAATTATGTACCCCCGCGGAATTCTTATTGAAAGAGACAATTTTTGTAATGAGTTATTGATTTTAACAAGGCGTATACAATAAATTAAAAGAGATGAAGTTATGTTGTAGCAATTCGTGAATTACGAATAAATAATATGACAATAAATTTCGCAAACGACGGCAGCCACGGAGACAGAGGTTGCAGTTGTTACTGCGGTAGTGGTTAGAAACAATTTGTTCAAAAATATTATTTTAAGATTCGGCATGTACATATTTGAGCACGAGTAGATATCATTTCTCATGTGTTGTTATAGATAACGAAGGTAGGAGCTTCAGAATTAGTATTAGGTCATGTATGATAACTAAAAACATTGACATAATTGAAATGTGATGAAACTAAATAACTAATCGATACTGAACCATTTTGCTTACCTAAACGCAAATCGAACACGGTATTGCCTGGTTCCAAAGTAATCAGTGTCTGAAGTAGGGGTCAGGGTAAGAATTTCTCCAAGAGGATGAAGTGCTAGGTAGACAGTGAGTCACCGATGGAAGGACTGTACGATATGTTCAAGCATATAAGTGGGTTTTTTGTTTTCAAACCAAATATTGGGGAGCATGGTCAGTGACACGTAAAAAATGATACGCATTCATTTCACAAACGCTGGCTAACAGGTGTTTTGACTGTTGTACTCCCTATTTTCGTCAATCTGTCAAGTGGAGTATGCTCGCTAGAAATCAATGTATTTATTTATGTAGTTAGAACTCGTGAAACGTATATTTTACCCCTTCATTTTTAAAATATATTATTTACATGCATAATTCTTTAATTAAAATTTTGTTTATTGAGAGTTTAATTAAACGCGTGATGAAAGTAAACCACGCGGGAACTTTGAATTTCGTATTTATGACATTTACATCCGTTTAATTCACATTTAATATATATATATATATATAATATTCTCATTTGCTTTTCAAAATGATTTGTATGAATTCTTACAATATTGTTTTTAGTGATGATATGTTAATGGAAATCACTAGTAAAAACTATTCCTAACCTCTCACTGCACGCACCGAACTGACTTTCAACGTTTAACAGCATAGGCGTGCGCACAGGGGGGGCGCAGGGGTCCGTGGACCCCATGAAAATGTCGAGAGGGGCCCCATAGTCCTATGTCATAAAACATTTTAGTACCATAAATATGATAAATTCCTATTTCCCCCCCACACACACACTTTCAAAAATGTTAATTTGGGGAATTGATGCATAACATATAGGAAAGAGGGTCTGCAAATCATTTCGCAACCCTGTAAATAGTTCACCATTAAACCAATTTATTTAATTGTATTATTAAAATTATTCCATTATCCTAGTAATTTATTTTATTAATTCACTAGTAAAGTCAGTCATGAGTAAATAAAAAAGTTTAATAGAAAAGGGGGGACCAGTGGGAGGCAGACGTGCCCAGAAATATAGGTGTTGTTTAAAGCTGCGCACGCCTACGATTAACAGCTGTTCGGTTCAATTGACTGGCGATGCTAAACTGTTTTTGAATTGTCCGAAAAATCGTCTACTGCCCTGAACAAAACATAAGCGAAGAAATAAATACATTTGGTTTTTAAACATTCGCCGTGTTTGTAGGTATTATCCTCGGAAACTGTGAAAGCCTGACGAAAATGTGAATGATTCAACCCAAGTACCCCCACTACATGCCACTTTCCGCTAACGTCTCTACCATCGTCTACTCAACTCTCCAACAACTCCTTAATATACTCGTAAGATACTTACATCTTGTGTCCATTTTATTCGAAAGTCAGTGTCAAAGTTTAGGACGTCCGGAAACCGAACTACTTATTTTCTGGGAGTTTTCCTGGTAAACGTTAAAAACGACGGTGCTAGTAGGTATGCTTACAAGACAAAATCTATTCTCTTAAAAAGAACTTTTGAAATCTCTTCTCACGTTTCAATCCTGCAGCAAGTAGATTTTATTAGTGAGTACTCACTGTATTTCTGTATTTTATTTATGTATTATTAATACTAATATAATGAGTATTGTTATTACGAATATTGTTATTATGAGTATTATTGTTATTACGAATATTATTATGATGAATTTTAATATTTATATTAAATATAAAAAACAACATATTTATTATTTAATAATACTGAATTAGTATATTTGTGAATAATATAAATCCAAGAGACTGAATACACTTGTAAAAGCTTTTCAAGTTCTCCTGGGTTATTTATGCCTTTCTCGATTGGGAATTTGGCCCAGTTTCTTTGATCCATTGAGAAATTTGCTGAGACTGGCCCTTGCTTTGCTTGAGGATATTAAATACAGCTTGTCCTTTCCCTAAATGTCACATTCAGTTTTTTATGAGGTTTTCCATTTAATAAATTGAAAAGTTAAAACTAAAAAAGAAAATAAAGAACCAAAGTAATGCTTGTACCCAACAAACATCAATGGATGGGCTTGAACTCCAAGATATCTGGTGTTGAACATACTAAGTAATTTGAAGAAAGGATCCACAAATGTTTGTATTCTGCTCTATTCCAGGGATCAAATTCTGGTTACTCCAAGTGAAGTATTATTAGTAGGAAACTGATTTACAACTAGTTTCCTTGTAGATTTTGAGTTTTCTCTGCCTCCTAATTTTCAAAGTAAATTGTTGTGACAACATTCTTATCAAGAATGTAAAGTCTATCTCCTACCAGATTATAACTTCATTTTTCCAGCTCACATTTATCTTACTGGAGCAATAAAAGTTGACAGATTGTATCACCACTTCAAATAAAGATTACAAATTTCAATGACAGGAATCTTCAATACCTAGGTCAAAAGTAGCACACCATGAGTCATAAAAATGTGAAAGAGCTGTTTACCAAAATGCTTTTAGCATTTAGATAATGAACATGATTATTGTCATTCAAAGGAAACAGAAAATTTCTACAAACTAAATTTTAACACAAATTGTAAAAGAAACATGAAAATATTGAAATATTTAAAATTAAGTAAAACAAACATTCAGTATATGCAATATTTTCAAAGGTACCTATGTAAGTTAAATCCACTGATGACATGTAAGAAAATCCATGAAGATTTTTTCAGAAAAAAGGACCAATTTTAATGTTTAAACTTTTCCATTTTTTTAGTTAAACACTAAATTTATTGAATCATTAATAGAAACTAATAATTATTTTAAAAATTTTAATCAGAACTATGTAAACGAGAATTACAATTGACATGTAAATATTTGTTTGTTATATTTCATCTAATATTAATAAACATATTGCCTTTCATGATGAAATCAGAATGAAACATTTGGTATTATTTCTATGTTAAAGGATCAGAACATAATGTTAATTCCCAAAATCGAGTTATTCAAGATTCCTTACACTTTTGTCAAAAATGAGTATTCTCTATTACTCCAAATTTAGTGAAAATTCAGAGAAGCATTACCTCATATACTATTTGAAAAATATAATGTCCTTATAAAAGCTATAATACTTTGTGAAAACAGTTCTTCATATTTTCAAGGTATCAGAAGAAATATTCCTCAACTTGTTTATACGTGACATTTTCTCTTCTTATTTGAACAAATTACTTACACTTGAAACAACTTAAAATACTTACTACATACTAATGGCACCCTATATGTGGGACAGTTGGGTATGTATGTAGGTATGTATGTGTACTACATACAGTGTGTGTGTGTGTGTGTGTGTGTGTGTGTGTGTGTGTGTGTGTATGTATACCATTTTTTTAGTATCAGTGGCAAATCTAAAGAGTGGGGGTATGGGGGCATTGCCACCCCCCCAGCCTAGAGGGAAAAAATTAGAATGAGAAAAGTGCAGGAAAAATAAAAATAAGAAACAAGAAAAAATGCAGAAACGTATAACATGTACCAATAAACTAACTGTGGGTTGTCACATATAAACACCACAAAAAATAAATACAATATAATAACTATTTATTATTTAACAAAAATCTGATTCCTCGTTCCCTCAAATGATCGGCCCCTGATGTGTGTGTAGTGGCGACTAGTGACTTCTTTCCTGGTGAAGCCAGGTAAAAAAATCACGAGCAGGCCCAACCCAAAATTAAAATTTGAACAAAAGTCATTTATTAGATTTACAAAAACCAAAGGTAAAATTTTTATTGCCGCATTCGAGCACTTATTCCTATGTCATTAACGGAAACGTTTACGTCTGTAAAAGAGAGGTTTGTTTTTCTTTCCATCAACTTGGGTTGTACTTCGATTTATTTACAGTCCTTTGACGTTTGATCAGCTGTTACTGTGGCTTCCAATCGGGAGCTTGGATGACAGGTAGACTTATGAGCTCCTGAGCGTTTAATAATTATATATATATATATATATATATATATATATATATATATATATATATATATATATATATATATATATATATATATATATGAGAGAGAGAGAGAGAGAGAGAGAGAGAGAGAGAGACACACACACACACACACACACACACACACACACACACACACTCGCCAACAGCACTTTCGCCGTTAAGGGCGCAAGCCCGAAAACATATATTTATAGACAAGATTGGCCGCGCGGAGACCACGAAGGGCACTGATCCTGACCACAGCGCGGAGGGCCCGCAGATACCCAGCCCTAGGAGAGATGCTAGCGCTACCTTTGAGTGCGGAAATTAACTATGTCTGTTGTTCTCGGGGATGAGGCACGACTTCTCCGGAAGCCGCCGAGTGGGACGGAATAAGTTCTGCAGAAGCATTGTCCTTTACGAATAAATAATTCAAATAATAGACTATAATTGCCACTCAGAGCGTAATGTAAAGCTATATCAATACGTATTAAATGTTGGTGGATCCCGTCCCCCGTGGCCCCTTAGAAGCACAATTTTTTATACAAATTTATATATAAATATATAATTTTGCAATTCACTTAAAGTGCAATGTAAAAAAGCTCCTTATTTTTCAGAAAGTTGCATATGTTAACTTGAATGATACATTAATTGATTGATTAGTGATTCTGGGCGCACCAACTGTTGAGGTCATTAGTCCCGTAGGCGTAGTGCCTGTTTTTTATTACTGGAGGTGACGGTGATCTTTCCCCGCTGAATGGCGAGATCTGGCGCCGACAAACGTCGGCTTGCAAGGATATTCCTCAACCAGGTATCTCACACTAGTGTGGCACATATCACACAAGTGTGGTATTGTAGTGCATGCAAGTGTGTGTGTAAGTAAGGGATGAGGATAGGACAAGGAAGATGCAGGAAAGGTCGTGCGCGGTCCGTGGCCCGTTTGTTAGGGAACTGTTCCGGCATTCGAATGGTGTTGATTGGAGATATCACGGAAAACTCCTAAGAAAGATACATTAAAAAATCTGATTGTGTTGTAGGGTATCTGTGTTTTACCCATATACACAAATCATAAAGAGAGGCGATTCATCTAAAATTCCAATAGAACCAAAATTAAAATGCTTATTAAATTCTTTTAAAATGTTCTTCTTTACGCAAGTGACATAAACTTGGAAATGGGAACTGAGATACATGTAAATAAAATAGGTAAAATTGCCTCGAGAAACTTTCCCCTGTTTAGAGGACGTTAAATATAGATTTGGGCCCATATTTATTTTTCAGTATTTTCATGTGATAATAACCAAAAATTAACATTGGGCCATTTTCAACTCAGGTTTGGAAAACGCAAATTTCCTGAAGATGTTCATTGCTGTATTGATTAGAGTTTCACCAAAAATATAAAATGATGGAAATTTTTGATGTTTTTTTTATTTAATACAATTGAACTGACAACTATACAAGGCGAAATTTATACGAAAACGTGAACAATTGTAAAATTGGAAAAATAAATCTAAAAGGAAGCTAACATAATTAAAGCTGTATATGCAGAGTAAACAATTTATCACAGTTTTAACGTAGGTATGTTTGTTTCCTACAAAGGCAATATAGGCCACACTTACTAAGTTGCTAGTACCGGACTTTAAGATTTTGTATTTTAAGAGTCAGGAAAATTCCAAACAATAATATAACACATTTCAAAAGGAATAACAGAAAAACTTTTTCACAACAGAGCACTCCAGATTTGCGTGTTTTGGAATGCAATTTATAAAAATACGATTTTGCTTTGACCATGATTTTTCCCAGTTTCTCACTGATATTCGAAACAAATTGTTCGATTATTTCATTTTTTTTATGTCAGAGATAAGATTATTTCATATCGGAGAATAATAGAATTTATCAGAATTATTTACTTTCCAACACTTTCAACACCCATTGCTCCCAATTGCCACCCAATTGCTCTTATCGTTGAAAACAATACCAACTGGGCATACTTGTAACAACTGCCAGTCGATGTCTATGCAGAAATGCGCGCGCAAATAAATGGGAGCGCACGATCGACACAAAGAACGGGTATGCTTGGATATTGCAATCTAGCATTAGCAACCTCAGTAACAAAAACGATATAATTATTTCAAGAGAAAACATCCAAGATTATTCATTGTACTAGAGAGCCAAATAGCATTTTTTTAAATACAAGATATGTGGTTGAAATACTAAAGGTCTGCTCCGCGGACCCGCGCGTCATCCGGCTCGATATCGTCGTTTCATTTCGTACACAACTTGCAAGTTATATTTAAATCTTGAATGTATGAGATATCGTGTAGACTATACCTGGAACGTCGGACGTAATAGGCTTAAGGGACATGACACTTCTGAGAAGGCATTATCAGATTTAGTAATTGCATTACACATTAGCTATATTCGAAATAATATCCCTATATAAAGAGAGTGAAGGGAATTGTTTTTGCTTTAAAAAACAATATGAACCTACTATATGCTGTTAACAATACAAAATCATAATGAAATAGCTCTAGAAAGAATAAAAAAGAATCATTCAACCCTGGACACAATAACAACATGCAATGACAAAAACTTTCCTTGCAGGCGGCCAGTCACAATTAATCAGCCCCAAGGTAGGTAAGTAATTTTGTTGAAAACACCATTAATGAATAAAACATAAAATATTAATAATTACCAGCTTGTTTCAACATTAATTTTACAATACACATTGCTTCACACGAGATAACCTATTTTTCGAGATAATTATTTTAGAATTTAATTAAAGTTCAGAAAAAATAAGAGTAAATATATCCGAAAAAGTTCTTGTAACGAACGGAATACGGGAGACGCGGAAATGAAACTTATGGCACTGTACTTACCATTCTACTTGGCGGCTCGTCGAAGCGGGAGTGGGTGTGCACGGGCTCTCTCCCAATCACGGACTCGCGGGCGGAGACCTGGGCGAGCAACCGGGCAATCTCGCTCTACGACGAGTTTCGCTTGACTCAGCGAATGATATCACTTTGAAAAGTCAAAACACTTCAAAAGAACAATAGTCTTCCTTATTGATCGATGCGATACACCGCGCGAAGAATTTCTGCTGTGTGGTCGTTAGTGAATTGAATGTGGACGAATTGGCGAAGAGACGTCGCCGAGGAGTATCTTGACTGAGAGGTGACGCAGGTGGAACGCCCGGGGAAAGGAGTAACGGGGAGGGGGAAGGCGCGGGGAGGGGGGACGTGTGCTTATTTCATGACCTTCGCATCGCAGTCTTCCTTAAGAAATAGTATTGTGTGAGGCTCAGTACTCCGTGTAAGTAGGTCTATTCGCACACGATGTTGTTGTTTTTTTTTTTCGCATTGTACCGCTACTCAATATTTTTGGAATCGCGAGGAGGAAGAACATTCGAAGTGAATATTTAATCGGAATAACTTTGGCTCTTACCGGCACAGGTTGAAGCCTAATCCTTGTTGGTAGAAGAACTTGGGCTCTTTCCCTCTGTATGCAAAAATAAAAATTTTCAACGAACACTAGTATATTGCATGTAAACATGAATTTCTGTGTAAATATGTACAAAGTCAATATATTGTGTACATATCCATGCATAATTCTGCAGTATTGTGTTGTAAAACAATTCGTAATATATGTAAAAATGTTAAAATTTATATTGCTTCATATTAGGTTATTTAAAACTTAGTTAGACTTAACTAATACTAATACGTAACTATTACTATAGTGTAGAATAAATGTTCAAATAGCCTATTTATAGTCTCCAAACTCCTATTTTCCTAAATTTTCTCTCAAATCTTTACTATGTTATTTTCACATTTGTTAAGTAAAACTTCACAATACATACAGTATAGAAGTATGAAAATCAATAAATAGAAGACAACGTTCCCTGCCGCATCAAATTTCTTTGTAAAATTATTGATAACGTTACTGCCACACGATCACAAAAACAAGTTTTTCTCGCGTTGATTTCAACAAAGCGCTTTAAATTCGTTTTCTTTGGAATATTATTCACTGAAGAACTGGGGTATTTCTATTTTTAAAACTGGGAAATCTTATTATTTGAGACCATTATATTTCATAAATAATTCCAACATTTTCTGTAAACTTTTTGATACAATCAGATGTGACTTCATTGGAAATGAATCATTTATGCTACGCTTTTGTGTAAATAAAGAGGTTCAATATTAAAGCAGTAAAATATATTACCAGAAATAGATAAACAAATGATCTCATAAAATAGTAAACTTGTATATTGTAAATATTATTAAATTTGTATACAATTGGTTGTTTTATAAAGCCGCCTCTTTGAGGTGTGGTCCCTCACCCCAATTTATTTACCACATCCAGTTAAGTTTAGAACGCCATACCCAATGGAGTGATATCATCCACACCCCTCGGACTCGTGTCAGATGAAATTATTCATGCTATAACAACACAGACTTTCTTGTGTTATTTCTAATGGTTTTATAAAATGATAATTTTGCAAATTATGTAATTAATTTTTCAACTATGGTGTACATCAGCACTCTCTCAGCTCTCTTCAGTTTTTAAGGACAGAGCACAAAACTCTTAATTTAATGCCAGGAGGACTATTTTCAACAACATATTTGAAGTTTCAAAACTTAAGTTTTTTTAAAATCTACTTCGCTTCGCTTTGTGAAAGCTTCGTTGGGTTTCTTGGGGATAGAGCATAATACACTAGGGCACAAGTATTAATATCATTAAAACTTTTGAACTATAACAATTCATATGCATTTCTTTCCGAATCTCCTCTGCTTCGATTAGGAAGAAAGGAGAGGAAGAGGTTTTTCAACAGACGGCTCAAGCACAGTGCAACCACTGTTATTCAGGATTAGCTGATTGAGAATAAAATAATCCGGTGGTCGCTTCATCGAGGAAATTATTAAATAAAAGGATTAAACAGTATTGGTGCTATAGTTAAAAATTTGCCGTATTATTGGTAACAGGGACGTAACATTATAATTCTGCAACATCTATCCAGGGCCGGGTGTGACGTGAAGCCGACGAGGCGGCCGGGGAATCACCAGATTGCAACGCTCGGTCAGGTTTCTCTCACACTCGCTTCCCAGTTAATCCCCTTTCACTTCTGGCTACCGCAGAAGGCATAGCCCGTTTGCATTACGGCGCGGAGGTGGAAGGAGGGAACACGTTAGCTAAGATGTCATTCATGAGTAACACAAATAGATATTCTCGCACCAAGTGTAGAGACAACCTCAAACACAAGTGAACGTAATTTTCGGAAGTAGGTATGTTATCTAACTAATACATAATTATTTTAATTCTGCATATTTAAGGTAAGATCATGGTCCTTGTACCTCCTCGGAGCAGTTCACGGTAGACACAAAAATCAATTTAAATAAATTGAGAATATTCAATAGTTTAATTTCAAATAAGAAACTTTTCGTACTTTATTTTACAATTACATTCCAAAACTAATACAAAATGAACAACGTTAAAAGGAGCATTTGTTCTTTTCCTCTTCCATATATTTTAAATTGCGAAAAGGCCGGTCTTGGAATTCCTGAGATCTGGCCGAGTCCTTCCCTGTATTCGCGAGGAAAACCTACCCGGCGCACACTGATCGCAAACATCGAAAACCTGGCCAAAAGTCTAAAAATAAAGTTCAATATTTTGACGTGGATATAGTGCAATATTGTAAAGAGGTCTATCTACAACATTAAGTTTAAGAAGAGCGTTGTCGTATCCCATGTCACAAATACTATGGTGAAGATAGGCGAACGTAATGATTCGGTACAGTTCTGGCGCTTGTATTTTTACTTTCTCACTCTTCCTTCCTAAAAAGTGAAAGTATCGTAGTTGGGCGCCGGAAAACTGCGAATTTTCAACAGAAAAACTTATTTCCGGTCCCTAGTAACGAAAAATTGAAAAAATCTTCCTCTAACACGTATATTCTGCGAGTTTTCCAATGCTGCCTGTGACCTTTCCTCAGCTGTTACGGTCTCATCCACTAAGGTGACGTCACTATGATGGCGTTCAACCTTCCGATTGGACGACATCGTAACAGCTGATTTACTTCACAAGCAGCTATGAATAAATCGCAGTATAGTCATAAACCGTGTTTTGTGTGTCCTTGATACCGAAAAATTGATTGACGGCAAAAAGTCTGTGGCACTTAAACCGTTCTGCCGATTTTCTCCAAAATTAATATTACCCAATAAATCTAAACGAGGCTTTGCGAGTTTGAAACGGAAATTTTGATTTTTGAGGGTACTCTACATGAAGCCTCACCTTCAATTTAAAAATTTTCTCAAAAATGGACTCCAAATTTTTTGATTAAACTTTGTCTTCGGATAGAGTAAAGGACATTTAAGAGAATGGCTCTGACCCTATTTTCGTTCCATCACTGATTTATTTTAAAATGGCAAAAGTTCAAATATTTTTCGATGTCTTCCTACAACTACAACATTGGAGATAGAGATTTTTCTCCATGAAATTTCTTCTCTTAAGACATCTCCAAATAAGGGCAATGTAAATATTTTCAAAAATGAGTAGTTTTCGCGTAATTTTGTATGAAATATAGGCAATTTTTAAATTTGTTTAAACAATTTTTTTTCTCTAAACCGGCTCCAAATCTTTTCTTTAAATTTTCTCCTCCTATGTATCAAAGGACGATAAAAAAAGTGGCGCAAGAGTCATTTCCGGCGAACTCTAGTATCGAAAATTACAAGTTAATATTTCAAAACTACAAAATTGAAGGTAGAGATTTTTGCATCAGATCAAGTTGTAAAAAGTCAGCTCTTTTTAAGAAAGTTCATGTACAATTTTTTGAAAAAAAGTGGTTTTATAGAAAAAGAGCTTAATTTTTCTTCAAATTTTTACAATGAATAAAATAAAGGACGCTTAAAAGAATGGTGGAGGTCTCATTTTCATTGATCTCTCTGAATTTTTGAAAATTGCGTGTTGAAAATATTGGGTTGCCACAATTCGATGTTTAAGCGCCGATCCGAGTTTGATTGTCATAACGTAAAGGTAAGGAGCACGGAGTGTCAGAAGACGTGAGTGCCAGTCTCGGAGCGGAAAAACATGCTGGTTGAAAAGATTTTGCAGGTTTCTGTAGTAGCATAATATTGAGGAGCAGTTAGATTGATTGATTGATTTTTTCGTGTTTCCGGGCGCGTCAACTACTTCAGTCATTAGTCCCGTTAGTGTAGTGCATGTAATTTTTCTCGGGAGATGGCGGTGATCTTCCCCCGCTGGATGGCGAGATCCGGCGCCGACCTACCGTCGGCTAGTGGGGTTTCCCCCTAACCAGGACTCTCCCACCAACGGGGCACCGCCCCAGTCGGGACAAGCTCTTAACTCCCGACCGATCTCCCGGAATATGTGGTAGTGTAGTGCATGTTAGTGTAAGTGTGTGTGTGTAAGGGGAGAGGATTGGACAAGGAAGAGGAAGGACAGATCGCGCGCGGTCCGTGGCCCGTTTGGTAGGGTACTGCTCCGGCATTCGCCTGGTGCTGATCGGAGAAACCACGGAAAACTACCGATCAGAGCAGCCGGCCGCTAGAATTCTCCTCCAGACAGCAGCTGAATTCGACCTAGCTGAAAAGCTAGTGTCGAAAATCCTGCCGCCGTCAGGACTCGAACCTAGGACCTCCCGCTTAGAGGCGCTGCAGTGACATCAGTTGATGCACTGAGCTACCGCTACCGGTAGGAGCAGTTAGAAATAAGAGAAAGTATGTGCTGTTGTAGCATCACTAATTTAAATTTGAACATCGATATTTCGAAACATCGAGGTTTTGTTGTCGATGTAGTTTGTTGCTTGTGGCGATGTCGCATGGTTGGGCAGCGAAACTCGGCCCGGACGACAGGCGGCGCGGCGGCAGCAAGGGCGTGCGGTCGGCTGGTAGGAGGTCCGGACACGCGGACGACGGGCAGTGACTGCTTGAGCTGTCGTCCGGTTACAAGTCCGGGAGTGGATGGACGGTGGATAGCTGCTCACAGGCGAGAAGACCCTCAAGTGACCCGGTGGCAGACCTAGTGACGAGTGCAGCACGCGGAGGAGGCGTCGGGGGCTGGCAGGCGGGAACTTCACTGCCGTCCCGCAGCCGGCCTTTCGCTTTGTAGGAGGGACAAACCGGGGGCTGCAACCGAATGCCCCTCTTCCGTACGGAGCAGCGGAGCTTTGCTCTTGTTTTGCCTCTTGCTAGTGTGGGGAGACCACATATGCAATATGCTTTTGCAGTATTCTTGAATCTGTTTTTGTTAAAATATTTAATTTAATTTAATTTAATGCAGTGTTACAAAAGATGATTTTATTTGTTGTTCCTACCGGCAAAGCTGGCGCAGGGCAACAACTGATGTCACCCCAATGCCCCTGACCGTGAGGTCCTGAGGTTTGAGTCCCGAAGGTGGCAGGATTTTCGGCCCTAGCTTGTCAACTAGGTCCAATTCAGCCGCTGTCTGAATGAGAATCCTAGCGACCGGCTGTTCTTAGTGGTAGTTTTCCAAGATTTCCCCGGTCAACACCAGGCATATTCCGGAAAAGTACCCTAACAAGCCGGCACCATCTTTCATTCCTCACCTTTTACTTGCACTATGCACTATACTACTACACATACCGGGAGTCTAGTCGGGAGATTAGAACTTCCGGCTGCGGCGGTGCCACGTTGGTTGGAGACACCTGGTAGGGAAAAAAAATAAAATACGACATTGATCGCCGCCGGATCTCGCCATCCACCGGAAGAAGATAACCGCCACCTACTGCGATAAAAAGCATGCACTTACGGTACTAATGAACTTAGCAGAAATCACTAATCAATCAATCATTTCTTGTTCTTAAGCAATGTGCCTGGTACATTTTGGAAAACTATTTTGCGTGTTTTTGTTAATCAGCATTTTTGCTACTGCATCCCACAAGTAGGATTTACTGTTCGAAAAATTCGCGGTTGATAAATCAAATATTACTAGTTTTATAAAGAAGTGTCGGTCGCGGGAGGAAATCACGACTAATAAGCAATTGTTAACTCTATCCCCTTTCTCCACTTAAGACAAAACACGACACTTTCCACTAAATGCAGACTCTCGCGTTATCCGCTCACTTTTTGCGCACAAATCCTGAGACACGAGAGAGAAAGGTCAAATAACCACGTTCAATTGAAAAATCCCACTTTTGATCAAGTCTGCACTGGCACTGTAGTTTGGGCCATACACATCAATTTTATGCACATCAGCGAGATTTTGGCACCTAATGGAATAGACTTCTTAGGTCGATTGCTCTGATTGATGGTTTCTTTCATCACTTCAGGAGAATACCCATTCAGAACCCTATTCAGGAGACCAAGGATCCTTCCTTTGATATATAGGAAATATCCAAGGATATTTCCTTCGCATTCTCTTCTCATCCATCTTTCTTATTCCTGAAGGGGACGAAGTGGGGAGGAGCTTATCTACATTATTGGTGATCAGTATTTGAAGCCGCATGGTGTTCAGGTGACAATGCGAACGGGTCATGCCGGAAGAGACAGTTTCAGCGAACGGAACAGTGATGTCATGCACCGCAATGGAGGCATTTCCGTTGGAAACCACGGATACGTCGCGGCAAACTAGGTTCTATAAAGCATCTCAGCCGTAGATTGTTAGATTTCTTTACGGAGAAAATGGACACGTTTTTTCCAACTTCCGCTACCACCGAACGGAAGGCGGGCGTAGTTATGAACGTTCCAATTTACCGAATGGTTTTAAACAGCCAATACACACAAATATTACAATATGTTCATATTTATGAATGATTGTAACACAATATTGAACTTTGTATTTCTATTGAATATCGAATTTCGTATTTATGGTATAATTTTGAGAATTTTGAACTTTTGCGATTTTCGAAAACGCAGGCTTTGAACGAAAATGAGACCTGTGTCAATACACTAAGCGTTCTTTACGCTATTCATAAACAAAGTTTAACCAAAAATTTGGAGCCGTTTTTGAGAAAATTTTGAAAATGTTTTCGAGACGTCATGTAAAGTATTCCCAAAATCCAAAATATCCGTTTCAAACCCGCAGGGACGCGAGCTCCTTTAAATTGATCAACGAATATCAGTTTTGGAGAAAATAGTGTAAACGTATTAGGCGATAACGTTGACCGTGGGCAGATGGACGGAGAGACAGGCAGACGGACAGTCAGACGTTTTGCCGTTAGTTGATATTTTTTATATCAAGGACATACAAAACATGGATTATTTCTACGTAATGTGTTAGAGGAAGTAATTTACAATATATAGGAACAAGATTTATCCACTTATTATGTTACAAGGTCCCGGCAGTGTACATTTCTCTATCGAAAATTCGCCGTTTTCTAGCAAAAAGCCTACAATAATTTTTCTTATGAAGTAAAGCAAGAAAGTAAAAAAATGCTATTTCTAATAATGTATTTTTTATTTTTTAATTTGTAAAAGGACGTCGAAAAAATTTGAAACTTTGAAATTTTTAGAAAATCAGAGATTTCAACAAAAATAATAAATGCACTATTATCTGAAGCGTCCGTTTACGCTACCCGAGGACAATGTTCAAACAAATAATTTGGAGACATTTTTGAAAAAATTTTGAAAGTGAAGCTTAATGTAAAGTTTCCCCAAGATCAAAATATCCCTTTCAAACTCGCAGGACTTCGAGTTCGCTTAATTCGAGCGGGGAATATCAATTTTTGGAGATATTCGTCTGAATGATTTAGTCGCTAGCGTTGACCACAGCCAGACGGACAGATGGACAGACCGGCTACGAGACCGATATCAAGGTTAGACGAAAGTGGATTATGACCATACGTGTGGGAAAAAAGTAATTTACCATATATAAGAATAAGATTCATAAACGTTTTGTTACTAGGGCCGGGAAATAAGATTTTGTCTGGAGAAAAATCGCAGTTTTCCGGCGCACGATTTCAATGCTTTCTTGTCTTACGAAGTAAGGCGAGAAATTAAAAGGGAGAATCCAGGAGAACATATTTACGGAAATACGGTGTTTTATAATGACAGGCTCCGGGGCCCCTTTCAAAATTTTCATGGGCACACACCCCATTGCCCTTCTCTGTGCAAGCTTATGGAAATCATTCATAATTGACTTTTTCGCCAAACCTTATGTAATAAGGTCCTCCAGTTTTGTAAAGGTGCAATATTGAGTAAATGTTTATTACTTCAAGGTCTTATCTGGTTACTTTCTCTCTACGGAGTAGAGAGAAAGTTACATAACGCTGCGCAAAAAACGGCGAATTTTCAGCAGAAAAACTCTTATTGCAGGGCCCTGGTGACGAAAAAGTGGATAAATTCAGTTATTAAATTTAGAAAAAAATCCTCTAGCACGGGTGTACCAAGAATCCCATTTTTTTGTGCATCCTTGGTACCGAAAAGTCGAATGACGGCAAAACGTCCGTCCGTCCGTCCGTCCGTCCGTCTGTGAACAAACCTAGTGATTTTCTCTAATTGATCTGGATGATGTCGCGACCCCTTGATTTTGAAATCGATGTTTCAATTTTTGAGGGTACTTTACTTAAAACTCCCGGGACATTTTGCAAATTTAAAAAAATGGTTCCATCGTTTTTGATTAAATTTTGTTGTTGAATAGTGTGAAGAGTGAGAGAATGGTGCAGTTCTCATGTTCGTTGATAAAACTGATTTTTCGAAAATTGCAGAAGTTCAGATTTTTTTCGTAGTGTTCCAACAACTAAAATAATAAATATGGAGATTTTTTAGCTTAATGAAATCTGTTTCTTAAAAATATATTTTTAAAAAAGGTCATGTAAAATTTGTTGAAATTTTGAGAATTTTCGCCGTTATTTTGCCTGAAAATACGGATGAGAAAGTACGTGCTGTTTTAGCATCACTTGTGGATATGCGGTAACGTAACTTTAGTCAGTAAAGACTCCTCATTTACTTGGATTCATAAAGTGGGAGCTCTCAAAATATACTGTTGAAAAATGGCGTATATATTAATGCGTATGGCCCCTCGGGTGGGTCATGGACAGAGTTCTTTCTGTGAGGTGATTCAAAGGTTTGATTCCCACCTGGAGCAAAAATGAAGCTGTGGCTTTCTAATACAAATCGTCTCAGATTATTTAGCTATTAGACCAGTCAAATTAGACCAAAAACTGGTAATCCAAAGAAAAAACCTCGGGGTTTTGAAATATGGCATGATATTTTCTTGGTACCTACTCCGTAACGCTAAGAAAACTGAAACGTGATGGGTGAGCCGGAGGCGAGGGCTCTTTGATGGCACTTTTTCGACGTTTTTTGCATATATATTTATAACTAACAATTCTACCGAAACTTGTCCTATACATAATTAAAGTAGACAGAATTTTCTACCAGGCAGTTCCTATAAGGTTTTGTGGTAAAATTAAACGTTTTAGAGTTATAGGCTTGAAAAGTTCTTATTTTTGTTTATGACAAGACCCTTTTATACTTATTCCTCTTATACAAATGTTATACTTTCAGTTCACGGAAGTAATTTTATTTTTGTTCAATATTTATCAACAATGTGTATTTGCATATTTTGCGCCGAGAAACATAAACATTTTACATCTTTACAAATCTTATTTTGTAAATCTTATTTAAATCCCAAGTGAAATCGTTTCTGCTGCATAACTGTTTCCATACAATTAGAGACTATACTGAGCATCACAAGAAAAGTAACATTAATTTTAACAATGATACATAATGCATTATTTACCATTTGGACTGTATAAATGAGTATAAACAACCTGTAACAACTATTGTAACACAGCTTCCGGGTCAATGACCCCCATCTCGATCAGGTTTTTCGTCCAGCTTCCCTGATCCATTGAGCAAATGCTGAGATGGCCCCTTGTTTTGCTTCTGGACATAAATGTAACTTCATTTTCTGTGCACGTCTTCTAGAATTCAGTGGGAAATACAATTATTCAAATTATCGTTTCCATGTTGTCGCGGCAGGAAGTATTATTCCGAAGGACAACATGGATAAGAGCCAAAATTTATTGCTTATTTATCCTTGAAAATATATTTTATTACGTGGGAGGTTTTTTCTTTTTTCTCTTTTTTTCTGTTTTCAAAATTTAAGTAGTATATGACAGTGTAGGGATCACCGAATTTTGATAATGTGAACACAATTCACTTTTCTCCATAGCACGTCATACGCAGTTTTAACTGTGTTTTTGACGTAAAAATAAATAATAAATAAATAAATAAATAATAAAGTACACAGATTTGCGAGCATCCGAGGTCATTGGAGTCCGAGATTTCCTCGAGTATGAAAACTGATAATCCATAGTTTATTTGATAAGGATCGATTTCAAATATTTGGTCAAGGATTGTGTACATTGTCAACATACAAATATTACATAAAACAACACAAATGGAATAATCACGTTTACCGTGTACATTGATGGATAACTAGAATTGAGAATGTCAATTATGAACGAAACACTCAACGTCTGACGAGAGGATCCATTGATTAGTGAATATTGGAGGAAGTCCCAATATTCCTAAAATCAACTAACGGCATCGATAGTTTTGCAATGGGTTATTCTGTAGTTTTTCCCACTGAATGCCTCTATTAATCGTGTCTTGGATAATCCCAAGCCTTCGTATCAAATGTTATCTTATGGTTTCAGTTATCATTGCTTTTACGGAATATACGCTGAGAATCGATAGTGGATTGAACTTTCCTACCAAAAAGTTCCTATAAAGTTTTGTAATATTAATATTTTTATGTGATAAATTCAACGAAAATCGGAATTACAAGGTTTTGGAAATTAATTATTTTATAAAAAATTAAGCATGTTTATACAAACTTTAAATGTAAATCAACAAAATCAGAATTCCTATTCTTCGTTCATAACCTCATCAAGTTCTTCTTCTGGTGAAGGGTCATTCGTACAGGTTCCCAGACAATTGGCACAGAGTGAGGAGCATCTTATACCGGCTCTACGATATCCGCATCGTTGTATCCAATAACACATTTGCAAAAAATTGGCTCAGGAGCTACTAGGTTCTTTGTCATTAGTTGCTAGAGTATTTCATCGACGCCTCGTATCTAACCCCATTCCTCAGGTGGCAGCTGGTTGCCTAACAAGTTTTCTACTTGTAAATAAACTCACAGTAAGAGCGATGCTCGGCTGAGCCTTTGGTGGAAGGTAAGGATGAAATATCTGTTTTTATCTTTTTCACGGAATTCTAGAATGCAGAGTATCGGTGGGTGTGTAAATATTTTTCATGACATTTTATAGTGCTAAAACATCTTCTCACCAGCTTGTAACTCTGCCTCTGGTGTTGAGGTGAATTCATAAAATTCCTTCGCTTTGGAGGCTTTCCTATAGCTTCAAATAATTTCACAATTAATGATTTACCTTTTCTGTACGCAGAGGAGGTAGGTGTCATATTCACTGAAACAGTATAAAAAGGCCATATTTGGCTAAACTCAATTTTGTAAATTCAAGGTGGAATATGCTTTTGTCTCCACTTTTCTTCACCCTAATTTGACAAAATAAATTTTTTATTTTGGTGGAGCAAATGATATTAACAAGACTAACAAATCAATATCTTCACCCTGAGGATGATAAATGGTTGATAACTCTAATATCTGAGCATCAATATACGAAAGAATGAAGCCTAACTTTGTAAGCAAGTTTCTCAAGCTCTTGGCACCACATTTTCGCGAATAAAATGTACAATTCCATGTAGGAGAGGGGAAAGAAAACAAAAAGGATGAACAGCACGTATGATGGCATGGGAAATTGAAATTTAATTTTTCTTTGTCTTCTCTTTTTGTCCTTTCCTTAAACCCAAAAGTGTTTCCATGAACACAGAGTTGATAGGATCATCTGTCCTGCCCCATCAAAAAATAACTTGCTGGATAAAATTTGGATATGTGAGCTTGAGACTGTTTGATCTTGTTATAGCTGCAGCAGTTCGAACTACTCTTAAGCGCGCATCGTCTTTATTACCATACCTCGAACTTGACTCTTACCACGATTCGCTCAAAATTTTGTGACCAACATCACGAAAGGATATCACAGTTTTTGTGCTATGCAATTAAATGACTACTATTTGGCCACCGTAGGTTTCCAGTAGCATTCCTTTGATAGTTCTGTAAAGTTTTCTTCGGAGATTACAGTTATTAGATTGCCCATAGAATACTGACAATCGTCATTCACATTCAGAAAATTGTAAATCTCCTCCATAGAATAATGACAATCGCCATTCACAATCAGAAACTTGTAAATCTCGTCCATATCAATCGACACATAATAAATAGGACTATTTCTTTTTGCACCTGTTGCACGTTTTTTCGAAAAGAACTTCTTGAGCAGTTGTGATAAATTGCATCAGCTGCTACCAAATCATCGACAATAATGATCCCCCTTGGAACGTTTTCGCTCCACTTGTCTTCACGCTCAGCAGCATGATCCAAAACATTTTTCTTTATTTCTTTGCTGCGAACTGCGTAATCTTGCTTACGTAGTTCGACTGGTTTCTTCTGCTTTCGATAAAACTCATCGTCAGTCTTTTCACAGCAAAAAAAAAAATTAGATTGGTAATCCAAAATTGAACTGCTGTAGAGTGTTTAGTAACCCAACCTTGTAGTGTAAATGGGTGAGACACTGGGGTGCCTTTTCTTAAATCAGCTGCACTTGTGTCTGTTCTGTTGTAACGTTTCCGGTAAGAAGCATGAACAACAGCAGATCTTCTCGCTGAAGAGGTCATGTTTTTCAACCTTAATTTCGATACTGGCAATAACTAACCCCCGCAATCCTATTTCACAAGCAAAAAATCTATCATTCTCAGTAATCCTGTTAGGAATTAAACACCTGTCAGTTATTTTCAGGCAAAAGTTGAACTACATTTCTCAGCACTTATTACATGAACAACGATACTGAAACATTGTCCTATTCCCAAAATTTAACAAACACATGAAAGAAAGATGTTTTAACAACGTTGAATAAATAAAATCAGGATATTTTTTAAATTTTCTTTTGCATAAAAAAAGTTAAAAACTGTATGTGACGTGCTGCGAGAAGAAATGTATTCTGTGCACGTTTTCTTAAATGGGGATCCCTACTATATAGGCATATATATACAAGTTGACACAATCACTAAAGGACCACCGAAAATTGCATTTCAGAAGTACTTCGAAGGCTAGAAAAACGCTGGCACAAATGTATTATAGTATATAAAGAGAACTATTTTGAATAGAACGAAATCAACAGTGATTGTTACGTAACTTTTTTTAAGAAAAAATAAGTTTCCGCTATTGTTCGTAAGATAAGATTTGATACGAAAGAAAGCTTGGGATTATCCAAATCTCGATTAACCGAGGCACTCATTGGGAAAAAAAAGAAATGCCCATTGCAAAGCTGTCAATGCCGTTAGTGATTTTAGGAATATTGGGGCTCCCTCAATTCATTAATTATTGGATCCCCTCCTCAAACATAGTTTCGTTCGTCATTGACACTCCGTTTTAGCTGTCCCTCAATGTACGCGGTAAAAGTGATTATTCCATTTGTATTGTTTTATGCAATTTGTATGTTGACAGTATACATAATCCTTGACCAAATATTTGAACTTGATCGTTATCAAATAAACTATGGATTATTTTGTACCCGAGGTAAACTCAACGTTCAATAACCTCGGATACTCGCAAATCTGTGTACAAAATAGGATTTGTAAATACGTAAAATAATTATATTTTTGCACAAAATATGCAAATACATGTTGTTGATAAATGTTGAACAAAAATAAAATTATCTCCATGCACTTAACATATCATAACATCATTTTTATAAAGGAGATAACTAGAAAAGGGTCTTGTAAACAAAAACAAGAAATTTTCAAGCCTATAACTCTAAAACGTTTCATTTTACATGGAAACCTTAATGGAACTTTTTTGTAGGAAATTCTGTCTTCTTTAACTATGTACAGAACAAGTTTCGGTAGAATTCATAGTTACGGACGTAAATGCAAAAAAATGTCGAAAAAGCATCATCAAACGCCTCCCCCCCTCCGGTTCACCCTCCGTATTTAAGGATTTTTGTATGTTAGATAGTAGGTACCCACAAACAATCATGCCAAATTTCAAAACTTCGGGATATTTTATTTACTCAATTTGTCTAATTTGACTGAGCTGTAGGTGTCGAAAGAAGCTAGTGGGGCTACAACGCATATTTTGTCGCGTTTTTTCAAAATATGCGCTTATCAGAAGTTTAGAGAGTTCAACGAAAATGCAACTTGCACCATTCTTTTCAGCGTTTCTTGTACTATGCGTTCAACACGTTTGGAAGAAATTGTAGCCGTTTATCTGAAAACGTTTTTTTAAAATAATTTGCATTAACTACAAGCAGAAATGCGCGGACACTATTCGTTATTTCAAACGAATTGTACATGACCTTTTTTAAAGAGCTGATGTTTTAGAACAGATTTTGGTAAATACAAAAATCTCTATCTTCAACATTTTGGATTGTTACATATTTGCAATTTTCGAAAATACAGACTTCCTCGGAAATAATACTTGTACCAAATTTTTTACCTTTCTTTGGCATATACAGGTTAAAATTTAAAGAAATAAATTTGGGTCGTTTTTGAACAAATAATTGCTTAAAAATTGCCTATATTTCACGCAAAATTGCGCGAAAACTATTCATATTTTCGAAAAATTGTACAAGAGGTTACCTGAATATTTGTCTTTAGAAAAGAGATTTTATTAAAGAAAAATCTCTATCTCCAATATTTTCGTTGTATAAAATGCCCTAAAAAATTGTCCCTTTGCAATTGTCGTATAATCGGGGATTTCAACGAAAATGATACATGTTACTCTGAAACTGTTTTAGAGTTACAGGTGTCACCTTTCAAGCATCTTTTACAGTATCCGAGGACGAAGGTTAATCAAAATAATTCGAAGTAATTTTTGAGAAAACTTTGAAAATGTTTTTGAGGCTTCATGAAAAGAACCCCCAAAAATTACAATATCTGTTTTAAACTCGAAGTGTCTCGAGTGCTTTTAAATCAATCGAGGAATTTTGTAGAAAATTGGCTGCACGGTTTAGGTGCTTTTGATTACCACAGACGGGTAGGCGGAGAGACAAACATACAGTCAGAGGTTTTGTCGTGAATCGATTTTTCGGTATCAAAGGACCCACAAAACATAGTCCGACTACACAACGTAATAGAAGTAATTCACTATTAATAGGAACAATTTTTATCCACTTTTCCGTTAACAGGGTCCGACAATAAGAGTTTTTCTATCGAAAATTCGCCGTTTTCTGGCGCACGATTACAATACTCTCATTTCTTACGAAGGATAGAAAGAAAAAAAATTCAAGGATATCAAATGAACTAGGTATGATGATGGAAAGACGTCATGCTCACCACATATCTAACAGGCGTGGATAATAAACACAAACACGACCCACGCCACTGCCTGGAAACACCACTAGCCGGGCAAAAGTCGGATTAATCTGACCCTAAAATGTCAAATACATAAATCCAATAATATGTATAATTCGGATATTTGTCACATTAAATAAATTTTGCGTGCAATTTTCTATCACAATTCCCCATTCGGACGCTTTTCGATAAAGCACTGTACCATTTCTGAGTTGGCCAAGAATACTACTTCCTTTCCATTCTTACAAACTTTCCAGAGTTCTAAATTATTTTTCAAGAAGAGCATTGACATAGACATTTCAAAATCACACATTTTTATTTTGACATTAAATGTGATAAAAATATAAATTTTCATGTCTAAAAATTTTAAATGTTCAACTATACTTATGAAGTTGATATTTCGTTTGGAGTACAATAAAATAAACTTTTAGTTCGTTTTTTTTATTCAAATACTTTTTATTTTACACAGGTGTAAAAATTCTAGTTTTAAAAATTGCAAACCATTACTACTTTTATTTATAATTAAAATGAATTCGGAGTGGTTCAGAAAAAAATTTACAAATTTCTAGGACATACAGGGAACTACGTCTGAACCTGTATTGTCGTACCCCGCATGCATTGAACCTCATGTCCGTCAATTCGAGAAATTTCTGTAGTCAAAACTGAACAATAAAGAGAGAAAAACTGAATTTTGTCACTACTAGTGTGCAGGTCGTCCATTGGACGTTTGGGTACCTGCCAATGAAGGGCGTGATGTCAAAAGGGTGTCATGTGTAACTTAGTTACACGAGATTTCCTACAACGTGCTCATTGCCCTAAGTGATCACCTTCGACTCCTCAAATGATTTAGAACTTTGTATCATTTATTCTAAATCACTTTGTAATTATAACAATTTTGGTAAACATCGATAAATGTAAACATTTCAATTGTAAAAATAGGATTATGTAGCAGGAGTAGTTTATCGTCGTAGGCAAGTTTTGCGAGGCACCTCTTATAGTTTAGCGACCTTTTACAGCAATTGTCTTACTGTCCTCCACCCAGTTTTAGCGCAATTATTTTTATTTAAAGAAATACTAATTTCCTGTGAAGGATGCGTAAAAACGTGAGTCCTACTTCCACGAGGATTGTGATAACCGTGCCATTGTGACGTCAATTCTTTTCGAGGCTTTTTAATTGACGCTCCTTTTGACGGTTGACTCACAGCTGACGACGCATTTGTGACTCCAATAACCAGCAACCGATAGGCTGGAGCCGCCCTGGCTTCAAGTTATTTGCAAGATCTCGGTGCATCACCATCACGTGATATTAATGGCATCATCTCTTAGCAATGAATATGCGTGATACAAATTTTGAGTAAGAAGCTCGTTAATGATTGGAAGATGAGTGTAGATGTAAACAATGAAAACGTTATGAAAAGTGATCACGACTGTGATTCAGGGATGAGCGATAGTGATTCATGGAACTATGGTGATTCAGATATAGACCTTGAAGATCTGAACACCAGCAATGCAAACGGCGAGAAAACTTGTAAGCGTGACTTTGAACTCTGCTTCACAAATGAAAAACCGAACATTTTATGATAAGAACATATTCAACACAGGGTGCATTCTGAATATAGTGGCTTATATGTCATTTACCATTACATTTTTAATCCAGGAAGTTCCTTACAATTTCTAAATAAATACGAGTATATCATTTCATTATTTTATTTATTATTATAAATACCTGAAGTTCATAAAACCGACTGTGAAAGTTCCGTAAATATAAAGCAACAGCAACAAATTCTTCAGAAGACGAAATACAAAATCCCTGTAGTGTAATCAACGGCGCAATAAAAAAATGTTAAAATACATTGTATTATGTATTTCCTAACCATCTAGTAAGAAGTACGTAAACAAGATGTAAAATTAACCTTATTTAAGAGTTTTAACAAAGTTATTTTGAGAGCAAGCAATTTTACAAATGTTTCATAGTGGTCTGAGCGATCGCATCAGGACGAGAACGTGAGGAAATTCGAACCTGGGTACTAAGAGGATAACAATGACGTGTAATAAGAATGTACTTATTGAAGCGAGTATCTTTAGGAACTTGAGGAAAGTAATGTGGACGCTTTAGTTTCGTACAGGGTATAGTGTTTTGACAATATATTTTTCAGTGATAATTTATGAAATGCGAGTGAAAAACTGAAAAGACTTAATTTCCAGTTAGTTTGAGGTTCCTATTTCAATGATAAAATGAGGCAGAAGTGAATTTTCATAGAAACGACCAACACCCAAATTATCGCTGTTAAATAATATATGGAAGTGATAATATCACTGTTATGGTACAATAATCATTAATGGTTCCGGAAAAGTATTGTAATGGGAATATTACTTTCCTGTCCTCCCCATGAATGTAAATTGAGACACCACTATTTTGTAAACATAATTTTTGACAACTGCTCTAAAATAAAATTGCACTAGGTGCTTTATAAAATGGCCCAAAAATATTAAGACATGTTTATTAGCCACCGGTTTGAGTATTTATTCTTCAAACTGTTTAATTATTTTTTTAAATGTTGAACATTTCTTCTATGAATGTTCTAAATAAAAAGAAAATTTAAACATAGAGTCGTCAGGTTCTTTCATCCTCGAGTGTATTACGTCAAACATTTTCTAATAAGAATTAAAATTAAATAACGAAACAAGTGTTGCTAGAACTGCACACATTTTCTCGCATTATTCGAAACGTCTCCGCAATATTATACTATTACATGAACCAGCAAGGGAATGCACCAGGGAGAGAGATGATGGAGGAAGAGAGAAACGTATCCGAAGATCACTGTATTCTGAAGAAGGGAGAGAGATGATGGAGGAAGAGAGAAACGTATCCGAAGATCACTGTATTCTGAAGAAGGGAGAGAGATGATGGAGGAAGAGAGAAACGTAGTGGAGCAATAACGAGGATGTCGAGCGCACTCATGTCGGCGTTCTGCTTCTCACCATCGCCTCCAACTCTCCGGCGGGTGTCCCGTTGCCGGCTTCCATCCTGGAGTCCTTGTTTGAAGGCGGCTGCGGCACGACGTTGACACACAGACACTGCAGACGGGGAACTGCCTCCTCGATGTTTTGGGAGGTGCCTTTAAATACTCGCCCGCTCATTCTGGAATCTTCCGGAGAGCGTTGTTTTTCAGAGGCTGAAGCGGATGTTTTTCCGGATTGCCGATGTCCTTCCTTCGTGTTATGTTCGGGCCGCATGGTGATGAAATATTTTGTAATAATTTTTAATTTCTTACCGTGATGGCGTAATGTTTAATAATAAATAATATTTAAATAGGCTCATCACATGGCTCCCTTATTTCTCAGAAAAACGATGCCACTTGGCGGCGTTTTTCGTCAAGGAGGGTGCGCGGTGCAGGTCGTCGGCTTCGATGTTGATGGCTATAGTCTTGGAGCGGTTGTGGTTGTTGGCGTCGATGTTGATAACCATGGTCTAGTAGCGGTCTAGAAGTGGATCTGGAAGTTGTGGCGAGAGTCGTTGGTTGAGCTGTTGACTGGCTTCGTATGAATGCATTCTCTCGACAATGGTTAGAAGTGAGGGATTGGTTAGATATGAAGGATGCAAAAATTTAGGTATGTAGAATACAGTGATAGCCCAATATGAATACAAGTCCAATACCAAGGTGAACCAGGATTAACATAAGATGAAATATACTAAGATGAACGTACTAAAATGAATATAAAGTGAGGTGGATATACACTAAGATGAACATACAATGAGATACATAATGAAAATGAAATGAAATACATAAAATGAAATACAAGTTTGAGACACAGTGAGACGAACAACTTTCAACTTGATTGTGATATACACAAGATTATTGTTTGTTTTTTTGTTTTTTTTGTTCTTGATGTTGAAAGTTCTTATTTACAAAGAGATTTTTTTTCACTTTTTAGTGTTCACATTGCATGTTTATATGAATATTTCAGGGATAATATGCATTGAAATCTATTTGCATTATGTTATTAAGCATTATCTCATATTTTGACTTCACACGTTGAACTTCACGTATAATATGTTTTTAACAGTCTCTTGAGGTTTTGCATGTTGAACTTCACCTTGTACACTACGATTTTAACAATCTCTTCTAGTTTGAATGTTTACACTTTGAACGTCACTTACACTATTTCTTGTTGTAATTAATTTGCACTATATTTTGTTGTTTTTGTTGTTGAATATCAGGGGGGGTGAAGAATTCTTATAGGACTTCATCCTGTTTGTTTTCACTGAGTGCACTGGGTATACTAGTTCTTCCTGAGTACCTGGGGGGGGGGGTGCGAATTTGGAGTTCCCTGAATGCTTGCCCTTTGGATTGGCTCTGAAGTATGCGGTCCAGGCGCGGATACAGTAGCTTTGCAGGTGGGTTGATGACGCCAGATGTACTTGTCGGCAGGCCTTGTTGAGGTGGTGACGTTGGTGCTTGTCTCGACGTTGTGATGGGTTGATTGAAGGAGATTTCAGGTGGGTGTGAAGGTAGAGTTGAGAATTGTATTGAGGGGTTGTTTTCAGGTGGGTATGAAGGTAGAGTTGAGAATTGTATTGAAGGGTTGTTTTCAGGCGGGTGTGAAGGTAGAGTTGAGAATTGTATTGAAGGGTTGTTTTCAGGCGGGTGTGAAGGTAGAGTTGAGAATTGTATTGAAGGCTAGTATTGTTGTTTTTTGGTAAAGAATTTGAGGTAAGGCATATTGCGGATATATGGTCGAATGCTTTTATATAAGGGATATATTGAGGCAGCAATTAGAGCGGTGATAATTAAGTGCAGATATTGGTGAGTTTCTGGGGCTATGAAGTAATTGGGTTTTTCTAATGATTTTGTCTTTTCATAAAGAAAAATTAATATTTGCATTTCCTGTGCGAGTAGTGTAACTGGATTTGAAGTAGTATTGTATTCAAAAGCTATATTCATTTTTTGTATTCTTGGCAATAGTCATTTGGGGATTGTTATAAAATTGTTTATAATCAGTATTATTTCCTTATTCTTTGCAATAGTTGTTTTAAAATCGTTATAAAATTGTTTATAATCAGTATTCATATTTCCTTATGCTTTGCAATAGTTGTTTTGAAATCGTTATAAAATTGTTTATAATCAGTATTCATATTTCCTTATTCTTTGCAATAGTTGTTTTGAAATCGTTATAAAATTGTTTATAATCAGTATTCATATTTCCTTATTCTTTGCAATAGTTGTTTTGAAATCGTTATAAAATTGTTTATAATCAGTATTCGTATTTCCTTATTCTTTGCAATAGTTGTTTTGAAATCGTTATAAAATTGTTTATAATCAGTATTCATATTTCCTTATTCTTTGCAATGGCCATTCATTTCAGAATCGTAATATAATTGAGTGCAATCCGTATTATTTGCAGGAGTCACTCCATTGAGAATTAAAATATACACAATTTGATTTCACACTATCATTCATACAGATATCATTTATAGAATTATTTTTATCAATATTATGATCATTATTCTTGTATTCATCTTTGTGAATATTATCATTATATCATTATTATTTTGACTGTTAATATAATACATACATATCACACATTCTATTACTAATAAAGTCTTTCCCGAAGGAAGTTACTTTTATCATTAAATATGTACTTGTCTTTGCAAGAGTATTTTAATGATTTTTCAGTTAAACTGATTTGTGCCTGTAAACAGTGCTAAGACCGTATTAAATGGCACTGCCACATGGACAATGTGACATCAATCAAACGAATAAGGATGGGTAACGTTTGTTGACTATTTTCAATGGTGCTTGCGCACGTAGGGTTCTATGAGATGATATGTTTTATGGTATTTCCGTACGCGACTTGCCAGGTATCTGCTTTTATAATAGCGTAAGATCGCCTAAGGACAAGTTCATTATTCTTATGCAATGTTATTATGCATTATTCTTATGTAATGTTGCGTCGCGGCAAGTTTATAAAATGTCCTAATGGGGAAACCGATGCCAATAAATCCATAAGCCAAGTAATGCAGGGGTCATATATTAAGATATTAGAGACAGAAAGGAAGAATAGGAAGAAAGAGAATATCTACAAGGATCGAACCGGATATATTAAGATGGTGAGTTGTGACTTCCATGTAGTAGTGTTTGAACTTCTGTCGAGGTTGGAGTGAATTCTTTGAATAAGACTGTTTTGTTTTTGCTATCTACTAAAGGAACAATATATATATAATATATTTGCAAAGGAAATGAAAAAAATTAGGCTAATTTCTCCTGTAAGGTTCATTTTGTCTACCTGAGAATTATTTTGTGGAGGAGGGATTCTGTCTGCTGACGTTCAGTGCCGTCGGTCAACTATAATCACGCCTTTGCACAACCTAATTCTAACTTAACTTACGCGGCCTACTATAACTAAATAAACCTAGGTTTCCGGAGCTAATTACTAATTAATACTAATGGCAAAGGGAGTGAAAGTAGCATAAAGTAAATTTCTTGTCACAAGTATTGCAAAGTGGCGTGGTATTAAATTTTTGGAAGGTCATTATAAATTTTTGAAATTTCCGCTATTGTGAACCCTAACAGCATAGAAAAGTTAGGAGGTGTCAAGTAGTATTTTACAATGACAGAGAAACATTGTATACTGTATTTAGAAAGAAGCAAGAGGAAAGGGAGAAGTCGTGTCATATGGTCGCGTCGGTGAGCGGGAGGAGGAGTGGGAGGTGGCGCCGGGCTGGCTGCGTTGAGTGAGGAAGTGAAAGTCGTCTGTTGTTATTTCGTCCCGTGTCTGGCCAGGCGTCTGCTTTTGAAATAGCGTAGGAGCGCTCAGAGGCAAGATCGCGGTGTCAATGCGTAAGGTAGCGTTGTTGCAGTCTAGTAGCGCGCGTTTGTCTAATAAGAAGTCCTGTATTATTTAAATTATTCTGTGTGCCGGGATATGTGGCGATCGTTCACAAATAATGAAAAATAGAAAAGAACAGAATGAAATTAATAGTTGTTAAAATTGAGCCAAAAACTAAGATTATGGCCTGTTGTAGATTGAAAGTTAGAATGTGGATTGTTTTGAAGTTAACTTTAACTAGAAAGGAATACTTTAAACAAGGTTCATTGCTGAGCTCCACTATCTATTTAGAGAAAGAGTACAGAATATTTCTATAAGAGATACTAATAGAGTGGAAATTTAAGAGGGAGTGTTGAAATTTTGAGAAAGTACGAAAATTCTACGAGAGCTACTGGAAGATAAAAAGAAAATGGAAATATTCTCGTGAGCGAGAAAGTGACGTACGGAGGGTAAATAAGGTACCTGAGGGAGGGGAAGGGGTGGAAAGGGGGGTGAGAATCTAGAATTCGACTATAAGTTTGAAAAGACCGCTCAGAAAGGTGATGGAGTATGAGGGTGAAATGCAGTTTAGAGCAAAATTAAAGTTTAAAAAATCCAACTACAATGGAAGAGAAAGAAAATGGCCACTCTGGAGTGAACGTACGTAGCCGCTGGTAAGGCGACGTAGACGTAGGTTCGTTGCACCGTGATAAACTCTGACGCAAACCGCTGCCACTGAATGTGACGTGCGGCTACCGCTGCCACCAGATGTGACGTCCCCTCCTACGCGAATGCTAATTTCAAGTGTAATTCACGTAGGAGAAGGTGTCACGGGGAAAGATCAGAGCGACCGAAAGGGGAAGGGAGTTAAGAAGTACAATCATGGTAATTATGAATTAACTATAACTTTAATTTCCAAAGTATCCGAAGATCACCGTATTCTGAAGAAGGGAAAGAGATGATGGAGGAAGAGAGAAACGTATCCGAAGATCACTGTATTCTGAAGAAGGGAGAGAGATGATGGAGGAAGAGAGAAACGTAGTGGAGCAATAACGAGGATGTCGAGCGCACTCATGTCGGCGTTCTGCTTCTCACCATCGCCTCCAACTCTCCGGCGGGTGTCTCGTTGCCGGCTTCCATCCTGGAGTCCTTGTTTGAAGGCGGCGGCGGCACGACGTTGACACACAGACACTGCAGACGGGGAACTGCCTCCTCGATGTTTTGGGAGGTGCCTTTAAATACTCGCCCGCTCATTCTGGAATCTTCCGGAGAGCGTTGTTTTTCAGAGGCTGAAGCGGATGTTTTTCCGGATTGCCGATGTCCTTCCTTCGTGTTATGTTCGGGCCGCATGGTGATGAAATATTTTGTAATAATTTTTAATTTCTTACCGTGATGGCGTAATGTTTAATAATAAATAATATTTAAATAGGCTCATCACATCAGAGTGTAAACGTTTGTCAGTATATTTTGGCAATTAATAACAAATGACAATAAAACGTGTTTTTTTACGAATATAAAATAAATATTGACATGAAATCAAACGAAAAAATTCATCCCAATATTTCCGCTGGCGACTTCATACATCATTCATTCACTCTTTTCAATTCCGTGTTGTTCTCTTAACTTTTTGGATCGTGTACATTGTTCTTCTACTTATTTACCGTAGTAATTAACATAATTTTCAATAAAAAGAAAAAGAGAATATAACCTATAGGATTTGTAGAAACATTTAAAATTCCCTTGCACGAATAGAAATTAATGTATTAGAGAATAATATAATAAATATATAATACAAGAAACATATAAAATAATATCGAGTAATTACGATTTCTGAACATTAAGAAAAATAGGTCATGATAGTCTATTTTTCAAATGAAATTACGCGTGACGATGGATTTTTAAAAAAAGTTAATAGTTTCAGCTGCACACAAATAAAAACGCTGCCAAGTGCCCGCATTCCCATCACATACGCGAGCGCAGGTCCCGTCGTACCGCGTTCTCATCGAGGTCCTGCTTGTGCGTTTCCCCGCGGGTTAACCGCGTTTTCGCTTTCACCCTCGACTCCCTCCCCCTCCCTCACGGACCGCACGCCCGCGCACGTGCCGCCACGTTCCTCAGAACGCCCCGTCCGCACGTCCCGGCAGCCGCAACCCCCGCTGGCCTTCACCCCCGTCGCGGCGGTGATCTTCTCCCGCTGGATGGCGAGACCCAGTGCCCATCTAGCCGTAGGCTTGCGGGCTTAGAGCTTGTCTCGGCTGGGTTGCAGCACCTCTGATGAGGATACCTGGTTGGATGAGGATACGAGAAATTCGTACCTCTGATGAGGATACGTGAAATCTGTGTCATGGAAACCTGCAAATGTTCATGCAATACAATGCAATGCAATGCTACAGAATCTCCCAAATGCCACGACATTATATTTGAGTTGATAGCAGAGATTCAGAGTAGTACTCCTAGTATATTGGGTGAATAGAGAATGGGAGATCTCCTAGAAAGGGAGAGTGCTTTTCCTATCGATATTATTTTATTTTTTATTCATATATCAGTTCATTGATCTACACATATGTAGTGGTGGCTTAATAAATACATCTTAACCTAGGATTAGTATTAACCTACGTTAAAACTAATACAAAGATTGAGGATTCTAGAACTGAATACAAAGATTCTATTCTAGAACTGAAAAAATTACAAAATATATGAAATGGATATTTGTGGGAGAGTGATTTAGTTGACTGAGCAGGTACTTACTCTGCACATGCTTTCTCTGCACAAAGACAAGCTTATGGGCATCGCCGCACCATGAGCTGCCCCGGAGGGTGGCACCGGTTAAGGGACGAAGAGAAGTTTGACTGAAATTGAGATTATGTACATGGCACAAATTATTTATTCATTGAATATTTACAGGTTACAAATTAAATTGGTGAATGAATAGTTGCAAATATTTCGGTATTTGTTACAAATGTTTGGTAAATGAAATGAACCATGAAGGCGTTGTACATTATGCGATATGCATTCTGTTGAATTGTCACTGTTCAGTTCTTACCCGTACCTTCACATGTCACTGCATGAAGGGCAAAAGTGAACTTGTTACCTTACAATTGCCGTCGATGTGAGGCGGCGCGACTTCGGCGTTTACAGGTGGGTCGATATTGAAATGCGCGCCCTCACAGGGACCAGCGATGGCAGAGTGCAAATGCAGCACCGATTGCGTACTGCAAAAAGGAACACGTGCACCCAATCTAAAGCACGTGGACGGCAGCGGATCACGTGACTCGCTTTGATCGGCCGGGAAACTAATGCCGCAGAACACGTGCCGATGAAGAATTGCCATACGAAATTATCACTCTAATTGCGTAATTACACTGCGGACTGCCGGTCGAGGAGCAGCAGTACTTAATGGAAGCTGATAATAAAAATAATTATAAGGACTGAAAGACCGTCTGCGGTGGAATTAGCGTACTTGCTGAAGGCAGTATGGTACTCGTAGAGAAACACGAAGTATGTTGCAAGCAGGTCTGCAGCCCTGCCGAAGGCAGTGGTGTCACGTCCAGCCAGTCACTATCGAGAAGTATCAAGAAGAAACAGCCGGCTCGGGGAAGTCGCTTAAATGCATGATCCTGCGTGCACGCTGGCGGTGGGAGTTGCCAGCGGTAGAGGCGGTGCGGTAGCCGGGCGCACGTGAAGGGTGCGGTTAGCTTCTGAAGGCGGAAGTGACGACTCGCTGGGGAGGGCTTTGTGACGTGTAAAGAATATTGAGTTTGTGATTGGATTGATTGATTTGTTAGTGAATCTAGTTACGTCAACTACCAGGGTCGTTAGTTGCGTAGTGCGTGTTTCTTCTCGGGAGATGGTAATAATTCCCCGCTGGATGGCGAGATCTGGCGCCGGCGTTCCGTCAGCTAGAGAGGTTTTCGTCAACCCGAGATCTCCCACCAGTGAGGCACTGCCAGGCTGGTGGGAGATATCTGGCTGGGGAAACCCCCGCTAGCCAACGGTAGGTTGGCGGCGGATCTCGTCATACAGCGGGGGAATATAACTGCCACCTTCCGATGAAACATTCACTACACTTACGGAACTAATGACCTTAGTAGTTGACGCGCCTGGAATTAGTAATCAATCAATCGAACTGCTAATCACTAGTTCCTATTCCAAGTCTCTTCTCATGTTTTCGAAAAAACCTATTGTTTTCTAGTATTTCATATAAATAAATACATATTTTTAATATACGCCAACTGAAAAATACAAGCATAAGTAAGAAGAATTTTTCTGCAAATTAAACTTTTACGTGCTTCGTAAACCATGATTATCTTTCAAACAAAATAATACCCAGTCGTCTACGTGACTAACGGTAATTTAAACCTTTCTTGTTACATAAGCACTTTGAGCACAGAGAACTAATGTAATGTCTCAAACGATCCATGCTCAGTTGACATGAAGACCATGTTTAGTGCGGTAGTATTTATTGTGGATGTTGATTAAAAACGAAGGGTACTTCCGCGATATCACTTTAGTGTGTTAATCGTAGGTGGTACTGCTGCAACATGTTGATTTTGCTAATAAGGCATATTTCTGCGAACCCAGTTTAGTTTTAATTTAATTGCTAATTGACTTCTTGTTTCTTCTTGTTTATTTCCCCAGTCTGATACAATTACAGAACAATATATATTACTCGTCTGTTCTTTTAGACAACTACGGATAGATTGATGCCTGTCAATACGGCTGTTTGAAAGAGTTCAAATTAGGAAAATAAATAGTCGTCAGCTACGCGAGGTTAATATGAAGGCTGCGAATCGCACTGTGTTTACTTGTTACAATACGTTGGGTGTCACAGTAGGACGCATTGTGTGCGTTTTTTTTTCGGATTTGATTGCAGAACTTTCTGCCGATGCAGGTTTTAATTATCTGATACACCTTACGGGCATTGTCCGTGCCGCTGCATGTTTTCCCTAGCCGCCACAGGCCACGCTCGTGGGGCAACGTTCGCACCCTCCCTTCTGCCTCACGCGTGCCGTTGGCAGGTGCCACCCCCACGGCGCCTCACCCGTGAACCCACTGCTCCCGGCTCCCGACTTCCCGGAACGCTCTGCCCGTCGAGCGATGTCACAACGAGGAGAAAGTAACGCGTAGAGACGCCACTTCGATGTGGATGTTTTCAAAACATCAATGATTTTATAAAATCATTGATGTATTTAACATCTATTTTTGAAGCCGACGTTCTCTAAGATGATTTGTGTTCGATGTTTTCACGTGATCGATATTTTTTAAATGAAAAAAGTGCAAAATTCTATAATAATTTTCAGATATCCATAAACTATTCACACATGAACCTACCGCCCTCAGCTCCCAGCTCCCCCGAATGTTCTGCCCGCCCGTCGAGAGACGTCACAACGAGGAGAAAGTAACGCGTAGAGACGCCACTTTGATGTGGATGTTTTCAAAACATCAATAATTTTATAAAATCATTGATGTATTTAACATCTATTTTTGAAGCCGACGTTCTCTAAGATGATTTGTGTTCGATGTTTTCACGTGATCGATATTTTTTAAATGAAAAAAGTGCAAAATTCTATATAAATTTTCAGATATCCATAAACTATTCACACATGAACCTACCGCCCCCAGCTCCCAGCTCCCCCGAATGTTCTGCCCGCCCGTCGAGAGACGTCACAACGAGGAGAAAGTAACGCGTAGAGACGCCACTTTGATGTGGATGTTTTCAAAACATCAATGATTTTGTAAAATCATTAACATCTATCTAATCTTTTTACATCTATTATTGAAGTAGATGTGTTTTAAGAACGATGATTTGTGTTCGATGTTTCTCCGTGGTCGTTATTTTTAAATGAAAAAGTGCATTTGAACTTCTATAATAATTTTCATAAGTCCTTAAATTGTTCATCCGTGAACCCACCGCCCCCGACTCCCGGATCCCCCGAACGCTCCGTCCCGCCCACCGTCGCGACGTGGAGAAACTAACGCGTAGAGATGCCATTTCGATGTTGATGTTTTTAAAACATCAACGATTTTGCAAAATCATCTATGTATTTAACATCTATTCTTGATGTAGATGTTTTTTAAGAACGATGATTTATGTTCTATGTTTCTACGTGATCGATATTTTTTAAATGAAAAAAGTGCATTTAAACTTCTATAATAATTTTCATAAATCCTTAAATTGTTCATCCGTGAACCCACCGCCCCCGACTCCCGGATCCCCCGAACGCTCCGTCCCGCCCACCGTCGCGACGTGGAGAAACTAACGCGTAGAGATGCCATTTCGATGTTGATGTTTTTAAAACATCAACGATTTTGCAAAATCATCTATGTATTTAACATCTATTCTTGATGTAGATGTTTTTTAAGAACGATGCTTTATGTTCTATGTTTCTACGTGATCGATATTTTTTAAATGAAAAAAGTGCATTATAAAATTCTATAATAATTTGAAGATCTCTTTAAATTGTTCACTCGTGAACCCAACGCCCCCGGCTCCTGGCTCCCCCGAACGCTCCCTCTGCCGACCGACACGACGTGGAGAAACTAACGCGTAGAGATGCCATATCGATGTTGATGGTTTCCAAACCTCAATGACTTTGTAAAATCTTCAATGTATCTAACATACATTATGAAAGTAGTTTTTTTAAGATCTATGTTTTGTGTTCCTGTTTCTACATGATCGATATTTATTAAATGAAAAAAGTGCATTATAATTTCTATAGTCATTTTCAGGTATCCATATATTGAATATTCTTCAGACCAACGTTAACCAAGGGTGAAAATAAATAAAGTGGAGTTTTCGTCAATAAAGAAGCATACATTATTTTTGAATTTTCCAATCAGATAATCCGATTTTTGTTAATTGTTGATGCATTTTTGATTTTGTTTTGTCAGTTACATCTGAATTAAATTTAATAAATTAGACCATTTTCAAATTGAATCCCCCCGCCAGCGTGAACGTTTATAAACAGCGTGATGTTTATAAACATCAATATTTTGTTGGTAATGTTGCAATACTATGTAGAGCGATCTGTGGCCACCACATATGTGAGTGATGGATGCGGCTCTTGCACGATTGCCAGAGGTGTTGCGGGCTCTTTCCCCACCACTACTACGAAATTGGCCCAAATAACCTCTCCAATGAAACAAAATTCCCCAACTGCTCCAAACAACCTCAAAAATTCACCAAATTATGGACAAACGACTAGAGCTGTTCCTGGCTATTTCGTTAGTTGTCCCCTTTATATACAAAATTACTCACACCATCCCTCCACTTACCCCCAGACACCCCAGACATTTAGTTCTTCTTGACACAGGTGAGTAAATCACTACAATGGCCGTAAGTGACCACACATCTTCATTTTCTTTTACTTTCAATGCTAAACTTATAGTAAAACACTTCAAAAATATGAAAACTAATAAAGCTTGCTTTTGTGAGTGTTCTTTGAAACGTACGAAATGTTAGGAATTTCCTATTTTCTTCATCAGTCCTTTTTTTTTTTGCTCGCGAATAGGCCATCGTCGATCACGCAGGACATGCACTTGCACGGGCTCAGTATCATTTTATCAAGTTGCAAGTCTTGCATGTAACTAATCTGAGGGATCAGCATTAGGCTGTGTGGAAGAAAATTCTAGTGGCCGGCTGCTCTGATCGGTAGTTTTCTGTGGTTTCTCTGATCAACACCAGGCGAATGCCGGAGCAGTACCCTACCGAACGGGCCACGGACCGCACGCGATATTTTCTTCCTCTTCCTGGTCCTATCCTTGCACACACACACTAACATGCCCTACACTACCACATATTCCGGGAGACCGGTCGGGAGCTTAGAGCTTGTCCCGGCTGGGGCGGTTCCCCGCTGGTGGGAGAGTTCTGGTTAGGGGGAATCCCCACTAGCCGACGGTAGGTCGCCGCCGAATAGAAAAAACATGTACTACATTAACGGGACTAATGACCAAAGCTGTTGACGCGCCCAGAAACACGAAAAAGTCAATTAATCTATCAAGCAAGCATTAGGCTGAATCCGATTATTATACCCCAGGGTTGTTAGTCCTGGAGGAGTACATTTTAATTTATAATCTATTTTTTATTTCAGTAAAATTTACGTCTCTCACATGCAAAATGAATAGGACACACGGGACACGGGATTTATGGATAATTGACGTAGAAGTGCGGTCCCTCACTCCGGGCTCTGAGCGTGGCTTCTTGAAGCTAAACGACGGTCAATGGATGCCACATGATCGGCGCCCTTGGCGCCACTGTCACTGAAAATTGACGTCGAACTCGTTGTGGCATCGCGTTGAACGCCGGAGGGGACGTTGGGGTGAACCCTGCCCACATCAATGGGAATCATGCGGGAACCGATTGATGTGGGCAAGCTGCCGGCGTAAATCAGAATTTCTTCACATGAACAGTGAAAGTTATTTTTCTATGCAGTTCATCAGAAGTTCACAGTACAAGAGGAACAAACACGACAATGAACAATGAAAGTCGATTGGGAAAGGAGTTGACTTCTTTAGATGTAAAATAGTGGGAAAATCGAGAAACCCGGTAAACATTGACAGTTTGTAACCAATGTTCTATTAACAAAAATCTATTTAAACTTATAAAATACAAATACCTGTGTTTTAGTAACTTTATTCGTATACAAAATTAATATAAATTGTAAGTAATTAATATTGTCGTTAATAATGTTAAAGATAAGTTAAATGCTTTTCTTGGATTGCAAGCGTTTTTTTATATTTTTAATGAATATTTTGTTTCAAATATTAAAAATTCGTCATTCGAGTACGCCCTGGAATATTCGAGGCCACCATATTTTTACTGAACAAATTCCATAGCGACAGGAACGCTGTTAATGTAAACCTTTCAACCGCCTTCATTGTCACGTTCGCTTGCTATTTCAGCTGTCGCAGCAGAGCCTCCATATCAACATGTTTGAAGCTACCTTTTGAATTTCTGCGCAGCAACTGGGAGCGTTTTGTAAACGACGTTTTTCAATAATCAAGAGTAGTCGTACTGTCCAAATAACTGAGACTTTCTTGCGTCTAAAACTAACCTATTTTTTTATTGTGATTTACCACTTAAAAACGCATCTGATATGCAATGCTCGTGCCTGCAATGCTCGTCATAAGAACAAATGACAAAAACAATTATTCCCATTACAAAATGATATAATAACAACAACGCATTAGCAACTACTGATTCTGAAAAGAGAACTACGGAACTGCTGTTAAATCATTTTGAACTCCCCTTTACTAATAATCTCCTTTATATCTCCTTTACACAAAACGTAGTTCAAACATTAGCCAACCAACTTCAAACAGTTCCTGAAAGAATTAAATTGATTTCGTCATCTGAAATCAAGTACATAATTTCTAAATTTAAAAACAATAAATCACCAGGTTTAGATCTAATTCGTAATATTGTGATTAATAATTTACCATATTCCATTCTCAGTTCACTAAGACCTACATATAATGCTTGTTTTAGACTCAACTACTTTCCAAACTCCTGGAAAACTGCACATACACTGCAAATTTCTAAACCCAACACAGATCAAACTAAACCTGAAATTTTAGGCCAATTAGTTTGTTGTCAAATTTTTCAAAACTCTTTGAGAGAGCAATTTTAACCAGAATTAATAGATTTGTAAATCAAAATAATATTCTTCAAAACCACAAAATAATATTATTCATAACCATTCTACTACTCATCAATTGTTACGTTTAACAGACTATATTGCCACTAATTTCCAAAAATTACAACTTACTCTTGCTATATTTCTAAATGTAAACAAAAAATTTGATGAAATCTGTCATGATGGTTTACTTTTTAAATTGAGAAATATTGATTTCCCAAACTACTTTGAAATATAATAAAATCCCTTTTAGTTAATCGAAGATTCAAAGTACAAATAAATAATACTCTCTCAATTGATCACAATGTCCAAGCTGGACTTCACCAAGGATCTCTTTTATCACCTCTGTTTTTTAATGTTTCTATTCCTGATATGCCTTATCTCTTATATTCAGACATTTCCTTATTTGCCGACGACACTGCGATATTTTCCACTCATAGTGATATTCTTGTACGTAAAGACAATCTCTGAGATTACCTAAATTCCCTCATTTCTTGGTTCAAAGATTGGCAAATAAAAATTAATCATCAAAAATCCCAAGCTAAAATTTTCTCCTTAAAACGGATTCTTCCTACGTATCCCTTAGTAATTATAATAATCATGCAGTTAAATAGTTTCCAAATGGCACTCCTGTTACATATCTTGGACTTCAAATTAATACTAAATTAACTTGAAAAAACGCATAACATCAATAGCTAATAACACACATAACTAGAGGTGCTACAGAATGACACAGACTTTCTCGTAGTGAAGTTTCTAATTTCCTTGGTGCGGACTGCCTTTACGGTGTTGCCCCATCCTCTTGCCAGCTGACATTTATCGTCGCTCAAGTACTTTTTTTAAATTTTCTCAACTTTTCGAGTTCCTAATAGTAGAACCAAAATATACCTTCAAAAATATCAAAGAAGAGTGACCTACATGGAAATTTTCATTGAAAAATTTGAAGTCGTTCTTAAGAAAATGGCGATTAAGTATTACTTTAAATTTGAAATTTGAAGCTCTTTTTTACAGGAATCCATTGAGTTTTAGAAAAAAAGTTCATTTATGGTCATTTTAAGCATTACCAAATGCAATAATGTATACAAATCGATGGAAATGTGCATATGAATGGCGTAAGACATTTGTTTAATTTTATTTGTTTAATTACATTTGTTACAAAAAATTACATTTGTTTAATTTTTGAAGAAAAAAAAGCATACACCAAAATGAACTTCACGTCATATTAAACAGTGCAATTGGCACTATCCATTGGAAACGTTTGAAGAAAAAATAGCAAGCCATTGTTGAGAAAATGACGTTTCAGCGTGATCAATCTCGCAATCAAATTTTCAGTCTCGCCGCCGGGGCGCGGCCCTTAGAGGCTTTCTTCCCGCGCGGCCGCCCAGAGCGAACTTTCACCAACCCCTCACAAGTCGCTCTCTGTGCATGCCGGCACGCTTCTACACTTCGGAAACTACTACAAAAGGGCAATAAAATCATTTACAGCGTCTTCCGCGCAAACCGCCGTTCGCACGGGCCCACGCCCGCCCAGAACAATGACCGCCGCATCTCGGCGTCGCCAGCTGGGGTCTAAGCCCTCATTAGCCAAGCGCTAGGCCACCCGGCACGCGGGGCCCTCACCCCATCGCTCGCTACCTGACAAGCAACCAAGAATATGTACAAACATTTCTGGGAATCGCTTCGGGCCTCCCTCGCAAAAATAAGCCCGTCAATGTATCTCGCCGACAAAGGTGCACTGCCGGCGCGCCGCCCCCGCTCCTCGGCCACCTGCGTGCCAGATGTCTCAATTCCGTTGAAATCTCAAATACAAACGGGCCGCCATCGCGGGCACCCCACGTGCCACCGCCTTTGCTCCCAAACGCCGCCAATGTCACGTACACTCCCCCCCCCCCGAAGGCACATCACGAATAGGGAGCCGATCGCGGGCACTCCAAACTTTCCCGCCTTACCATAGGCCCAAGTCACAGCCACGTGACTCTCCCCCCCACGGCCTCAATCACATCCGCAATAATAAATACTGCGACTTCGCTCACAAACAGAGAGAACAGGGAGAGACAACAGAACAACGCCGGACAACAAACAGAACAACGACAGACAACAGGAAGAACAGACTAAACAGAACTTCTCTAACTACATTGCTCCGAACTTGTCAAACTGACTGACTAGCAAAACTCATCAAGGTCGACTGTTCCTGCTTCGCCTATCAAGGCGATTAGTACGGCCACATCAACCTGCCTCAAATTCGTGCCACTCGCGAGCCGCAGCCGCCACTTGGTCGAATTCACGGCAAACTCCACCACCAGCTCCGGTCATCTGAGTCCGCGCCCATGCCAGTTCGCACCACCGAACTGCCTGGAGCCTACCTCAGCCCGGACAGCGACACACTCAGCCGAGTGATTTGGGTTGGTGCCTTCCTTGCTACAAACTGTAAGTAAGCTGCCAAGTGTACTTCAAGAAAGAAGAGCAATCATTAACTTCATAACTATCAATGGTCCTCCGGCTTATTATAAATCAAAACCACTTGTATTAATAATTATTATGCCATTAAATTTATTTATTCTACTTGCATATTATCTATCATTGCCCTAAATGCAAACAATCCCCTGAAACCCGTTCTGATCCCCGTATGTAGTCGCACTCGCAGCACGGCAACTACCAGGCTGCAACTGCTACACAGCATTTCTGAAAACGCGGAATTTTGAGCTCATTTTAACAGAAAAATATTGAGTTTTCGAGTAACGTTATTTGACAGTATTTAATGCACATGTATTCATAAATATAATAATGTGAGTAAATTGCCTCTAATATAAATATTACCAACGTGAGATGCATGTCAAAATATTACACTTTTGTACTTTTTGAAAGAACAAAACAATAAAGCTATATGGCGTTTAAATTATCGGATAGGGTGCATTTGTCCCTACCCCTACCAAAACTTTAAGGAAAAAAATTGAAGCCGTTTTTGAAAAACTCTTTTTGGTTATTTTTAAAATTGCAAATATTGCTCGCACTATTGCACGAAAATTACTAAAATTTTCAAAAAAATGTACATGACCTTCATGAAATCACTAATTATGGACAACAAATTTCATTTGAAGGAAAAATCTCTGGTCGTCAATTTTGAAGTTGTAGGAAGACACCGAAAACATCAAACTTTTGCAACTTTCGAAAATTCAGAGTTAACCGCGAAAATCGGACCTATGCCACCCTTATAAGTGTATTTTACTTTATTTTTTCAAGAAATCAAAAGAAAGCATTTGGAGTCAATTTTGAGAAAATTTTGAAAATACACGGGGGGCTTCGAATACTGTACCCCCAAATTTTAAAGAATGTTTTTCAAAATCTCAAATCTTCAACTAAGGCTAGATCGACAGGGGTTTCTTCGATTTGGAAAAGATCGTTCGCATGGTTTGGACGCTAGCAATGTTACGCACGGACGGACGGACGGACGAATGAACGGACATTTTGAAGAAATTCGTAAGAGATGTTTTAAAAGCTCCATGGTATATCAGTAATGATACAATTTTAAAAGAATCATTTATAGAACCTCTAAAAACTTGGATTTTAAAACTTTTTTTCTTGTTTCTACTTGTCTCTTTCATCTTCCCCAGCCACTCGTCTGTACACTGGATGTAAATCAGTCAATCTTTTTACACGAATCAAATAACTATATTCCAAATACCTACTACATCCTTCTTAATTAGCTACAAAACCGGCTCAAACATCGCTAAATTCAATATGTATTTTGTACTCCATATATTCTATGTATTTTTCTGAAGGACACTTCCTGCGTATCCTCAGTAGTTAGTTTCCAATATTATTGTTTTCAAACATTGTACATGTACGATGAAATGTACTTTAAAAATTATTATACATGAAATGTAACCTAAAACCCCTTGAAACACATAATATTATCGAACAATGATAATAAAAACTATTAAAAACAAAAAGGAGCTCTGTAAGTCAATATAAAGAAAATATTTCGCGCTCGTCTCCGATCGAAATTTTTTTGTGAAAAAGTAAAATATATATTTGTTTAGAACATGCCAAAATAATTTGTGGAAATTGTAAGTAATATTATATAATGTAGTAACAAGATGTTTAATGATTTTGGGTGTACTTCGTCAATTTTTACCTTTCTCAATATAAGTATTAAGACAAGAATTCTGCAGTGCAAGATTCATTAAGAATTGCATTGGGAGACATATACAAACAGAGTAAAATACGTATATCAGTAAATGAATCTTCATATCATTAACATTCACAAAAAGTAGCTGCTATATCTGAGAGATACATTGCGGGCTCTGACGTGAGTCTACCTATTGCTGGCACTCCCGGGTTAAGGGCAGTGATTGCAACTCATATTCTACGGTACACACTGCAAAGTCAGGATTTCCATAACTTTTTGGAAAATATAGCAAAAGATCCATCCCATCCGAATCAACACTCGACAACAAGGCAACATTAGATAGTGAGTACTAGAAATCACTTTCTGGTATTTGGGAAGACATAGGCGATTCCTGCATATGGATAGGAGTCGACGAGTCAACATATACTTTCAACATAAATATGGCAAACATAATAGTTGGTATTTTAGATGAAAACGCGCTTTTCCCTCCATATCTTGTAGCAATCAGAGAGCTCCGCAAAGTTAATGGCCAGCCCGTTGTCTTCATTGTGAACCATAAGGAATGAATTTACGAAAGTAAATCTCTGTTATGAAAAAAACTTTCTGCAAAGCTCCGTCTCGGATTGCATACTTCAAGCAAAAACTTCCAGACTCTCCTCCTTCCTCCTCAACCTATCATCTGGATTGCGACACCTCTGTATTAGGCCGAAGAGGGATATGATAACATCGCTGCTATGGTGAAAGACCTCCCACCTGGTGAGAGTGTTCCTTGTCTGTTAAGGAACTCTAGAAAAGTCTGACTTTGAAACGAGATCTTGTGTACATCAATACAAAATTTTCATTACATCCATAAACAATAGCCAAGGAGGATTGCCAAGCATACGCAATTTTCATTCTTGTCCTAAACAATAGCCAAGGAGAATTGCCAAGCAAACGCAATTTTCATTCTTGTCCTAAACAATAGCCAAGGAGGATTGCCAAGAAAACGCAATTTTCATTCCTGCCCTAAACAATAGCCAAGGAGGATTGCCAAGCAAACGCAATTTTCATTCCCGCCCTAAACAATAGCCAAGCAGGATTGCCAAGCAAACGCAATTTTCATTCCTGTCCTAAACAATAGCCAAGCAGGATTGCCAAGCAAACGCAATTTTCATTCCTGCCCTAAACAATAGCCAAGCTGGAATGAAAACAATCAGATCAAGTGTCAGTGGTGCAAGATGACGACGTGAAAATTAGTACTGCTAAGGGAACCATTGGGCCAAAGAAAATTGCAAATGGGAGACCATAATTTAAAAAATCCTGGATATGTTGCAATGGACCGTGTGGTACAAGTTTTGGTGGCGGAGGATGGAGACGTTCCAGAAGAAATGGGCATGAGAACTTTGACTAAATTTAAGTTGGCTTCTATAACATCTGTATGAGTGGAGAAGTCCTATTCAGGTTACAAAATGATTTTAACATGATA
>BLKR01001349.1:227500-302601 GCA_011170035.1 Teleogryllus occipitalis
GTATAATTTTGAACATGATAATGCCAATAGTTGCCTTGCAGTTGTCTGAAGAGTGCAAAGGCAATGAAGTTCTAGTTGAGTTGGTTAAACACAGACCATAGACGAATACTTTGTAATAGAAAAAAAATTCCAAATTGTGTATGGAAGAAATGATATGATTTTGATGATGATGATGATGATGATTGTGATGATGATTGCTAAACTTTCGAAAGTTGATCATCTTTAACTCAAGAATCCAAGATTCAGAACATTCTATTATGTCTACGATTTGTACAAGTAAAACACTTTCATTGCGATAGTTTCACTATAAACATTTTGATACGTAAAAGCATTATTGTTGTAGTAGTTGCTGTTATTGTTGTTTGTGATGCGAACAGTAATTGCAAAAGAGCGGACATCATTTATCTTTCAGAAATCGGTAATTACAGAGTCCTAAAATGTATCGGATAAACCATTATAGCGATGAATTAAAGGAGATGAGAATTTGAGACACCACACGGAATGATTTTTTTTAGGTTTTCTTGCCAGAGACATGATTGTTTCGTGTGCGACAGCGGTTAGCGCTAAATCAAGAGTGACGAAACAAAAGTGAAAATTCCAGCATGGTACAGAAACGTTGGTGACACCTACAGTTGAGAGGTTTCTGGGAGCAGTCATAAGACGACTGTGTGCTTCAACCTCATTTGGGATGGATGGTGGCCTGTAGACACTGCCATCGTCAACCTAAATTTCTCCAGATTCCTTCTTCCTCTCTTCACTCTCCGCTCACAAGTGGAAACAACCCTCTCTGTTCACACAGCCCTTCCTTTCTACCCCCTCACATCTGTCTGTGACATGTCAGGGCATTCCTCTTTCTCGACTCTCCCTGCCCTCCGCACGCTGGTTGTCAATCGCGCCCTCTGCCCACGTCATTCACGCCGCGCTCGTCTTATTGGCCGCCGTCTTCTCCCTCCCCGCTCTGCCTGACATCATCATCCTTTCCACCGTCATCCTTGCCGCCTCGCCACTCTCTTCGTCCCCGCCACCCTCTTCGTCCCCGCCACCCTCTGCGTCCCCGCCACCCTCTGCGTCCCCGCCACCCTCTGCGTCCCCGCCACCCTCTTCGTCCCCGCCACCCTCTGCGTCCCCGCCACCCTCTGCGTCCCCGCCACCCTCTTCGTCCCCGCCACCCTCTGCGTCCCCGCCCCCCTCTGCGTCCCCGCCACCCTCTGCGTCCCCGCCACCCTCTTCGTCCCCGCCACCCTCTGCGTCCCCGCCACCCTCTGCGTCCCCGCCACCCTCTGCGTCCCCGCCACCCTCTTCGTCCCCACCACCCTCTTCGTCCCCGCCACCCTCTGCGTCCCCGACCCCCTCTGCGTCCCCGCCACCCTCTGCGTCCCCGCCACCCTCTTCGTCCCCGCCACCCTCTGCGTCCCCGCCACCCTCTTCGTCCACCACCCTCTTCGTCTTCGTCCCCGCAACCCTCTTCGTCCCCGCCACCCTCTTCGTCCCCGCCACCCTCTTTGTCAGCGCCACCCTCTTTGTCCGTGCCACCCTCTTTGTCCGCGCCACCCTCTTTGTCCGCGCCACCCTCTTTGTCCGCGCCACCCTCTTTGTCCGCGCCACCCTCTTTGTCCACGCCATCCTGTTTGTCCACGTCACCCTCTTTGTCCACGCCACCCTCTTCGTCCGCGCCACCCTCTTCGTCCACTCCATTCTCTTCATCCGCGCCACCCTCTTCGTCCGCGCCACCCCGTTTGTCCACGCCACCCTGTTTGTCCACGCCACCCTCTTTGTCCACGCCACCCTGTTTGTCCACGCCACCCTCTTTGTCCACGCCACCCCCTTCGCCATTGCCCCCTCCTCGTCATCGACGCCCTGTTTGCCGTCGCTGCCCCACTTCGCGGTCACCATCCTCTTTACCATGGCTACCGTCTTCGCCATACTGCCCTGTTCGTCATCGCCGCCCTCTTCGCTCTTCCCACCCTCTTTACCACTTCCACCCTCTTCGCCAATACCGACCTGTTCGCCATCGCTGCCCTCTTCGCCCTCACCACCCTCTTTACCGTAGCCACCCTCTTCGCCATTACCATCCTGTTCGCCTTCACCACCCTTTTCACATTAATATCCCTAGCCGCCTTCGTCACCCGCAGTACTGTCATTCCACTCACCTCCATAGCCACCTCCCCCACGCTCTTGCCTCGTTTCCTCGGTCTTCGCCCTGTTCCCTGCCGTCGTCCGCGCCGCTCTCCTTCCCTCGCCACCGTGTCCGCGTCCATCACCTCCTCTATCCCCCATCCCGGCGCTGCACGTGAAGCGCCGATCCTCGGTGTTAACACGCGTCATCTGCCAAATGCCGCCCGTCAAGGGAAGCTTCGCTCTTGTCGCCGAGCAGCTCAGCTGCCACGGCGCTCCCCATTGTCACCCGCGCCCAACGCCCGCCTCCCCGCCACGTCCGCCCATCTGTTCTGCACTTGCGCCACGCCACGCCACGCCACGCCACGCCACTCCTCCGCCATTATTAGATGGAGAGCGCACTCTTACGATACCGCCTCTTGAATGATGTCGCCAGATTCACTCTGGCGTTCCATGAACTCCTCTTTGTACGTGGCTACGTCCTGCACTCTGCCTTGTCATCCAAAAGCCGTTTTCGCCACTTGTACTCCGCCAGTTTATGCACCATACGTTCCTTACTACTGGAAGCCTCTCTAGTCCAACCTCGCACCCTCTTCCCGTCCAGCCGCTTTCGTCTCATCTTGTCATATGCATCATCTGCCCGGATGATCCCCCTTCATCCTCCCCACCCTTAAACTTCCCTATATCCCCTACCACCTTCCCGCAGAAGCTTTATTCGCCTCGCTGAACGGACACTCCTTTACGTGGCTCTCTCATTTCTGTCTTTCCGCTTGCCGCGTACCGCCCACGCCATTTCAGCACGCGTAGATATCGCCACTTCGTTCCCGGAGTATCAGCACCCCCCCCCGTAGCCTTTTCACAGCTCGGGCGGTATGATTCCCCTCAACGCTCGCATTTGCCCCACTCTGCTCGCACGCGCGCCCGGATGTGAGCACGCCCGCCCGTGCGTGCGTGCACTCGCGAGAGTGTCGACGCCGCTTAAGTACCGCCGACGCGGCGCGGCGCCGGCCCCGCCCCATCGAGCAACCAGGCGATTAGGGAGTAGCGCCCAGCGCATTGCGAACGAGCAGGCGAGCTGGTGTCCGGAGCCGATAGCGAGGGGTGAAGGGCGGGCGAGCGGGCGGGCGCGTAGGCGGGCGCACAGGCAGGCCTGCGGAATGGCGTACGAGCTTGTGAACGGGTGAGCGAGCGAGCGGGCGGGCGAGCGGACGGGCGAGCGGACGGGCGAGCGGGCGGGCGAGCGGGCGGGCGGGCGAGCGGGCGGGCGAGCGGGCGGGCGAGCGGGCGGGCGAGCGGGCGGGCGAGCGGGCGGGCGAGCGGGCGGGCGAGCGGGCGGGCGAGCGGGCGGGCGAGCGGGCGGGCGAGCGGGCGGGCGAGCGGGCGGGCGAGCGGGCGGGCGAGCGGGCGGGCGAGCGGGCGGGCGAGCGGGCGGGCGAGCGGGCGGGCGAGCGGGCGGGCGGGCGGGCGAGCGGGCGGGCGAGCGCGGGCGGGCGGGCGGGCGGGCGGGCGGGCGGGCGGGCGGGCGGGCGGGCGGGCGGGCGGGCGGGCGGGCGGGCGGGCGGGCGGGCGAGCGGGCGGGCGGGCGGGCGGGCGGGCGGGCGGGCGGGCGGGCGGGCGGGCGGGCGGGCGCGGGCGGGCGGGCGGGCGGGCGGGCGGGCGGGCGGGCGGGCGGGCGGGCGGGCGGGCGGGCGGGCGGGCGGGCGGGCGGGCGCGCGGGCGGGCGCGCGGGCCGGCGCGCGGGAGGGGGAGCGGGCGAGTGGGCGGGCGCGCAGACTGGCGCGCAGGCGGGCGTACATGCCGGCCTGCGGGCGGGCGAACGAGCTAGTGAACGGGTGGGCGGGCCGGAGTGGCCGAGAGCGGCGTGGGGGCGGACAGTGCTGACGGGCCCTGCGTAACTGAATCACGAGAACTGCTTCAAGAGCGCGTGGGGATCCCGGGAGGGGGAGAGTGCTTCGGTTTGCTGGGTATGAGCACTCTGGCCGCATGGTCGTTTACGATCGTTGTTGAGAACGTTTAGCGTGTTGTTTTTTCGTGAATATAGATATCAGAAGAGTGTAAATTACGTCATTTGTTTGGTAGAAAGAGTGATCTGCTTACAGGAATGCTACGCGCAGATGATGTCTGACATGAAAGGACAAGAAAGAGAAAAACAAGAAGTCGACAGTCACTAAGTCAAATATTGCTGTTTGAGTATTTTTTTAGAGTCACTTTTAAGTTTCCTCCCTGTACAATACATAGTGTTGGAACTAACTCATAAAATGATCTTGAGTTACGGTCGTAAAATCCATATTTAAGGTTCTTTTCAGCTGTATCTTCACTCATGTATTAAGGTCTATTAGTGCCGGTGCATTGCTGTCCAAGACTGGGGCATGGTGAAGGGACCATATATATATATATATATATATATATATATATATATATATATATATATATATATATATATATATATATTGTGACGTCACGGGATTATACAAACCCGTAACGCCACCATAAGCCACGAGAAAAGACCAGAACACAGAGAAATAGGGTACGCGGCGGAGCGATGGTCCGAGAAAGCGACATCTACCCGCAGGTTTTCGCACTCCGATGTCCGAAGTTACGGATCATGTTTTTCTTGAGAGGGCGCGAAGGAGGAGAAAATTCACCCCTCCAGAAATTTCCCCAGGCGGAGTCACATAAATACCGCGACGCGCTTCGGGAGAGCTCTTTCAATTTCGACAGCGGCGACGACTCAAGCTAATTCTTCGGCGATAGTAATTGGTTAGTGCAGGAGTATATTTTTACTTGCTTAGTTAAAGCTGATTTGAGAAACGCGGTAGTAAGAGTGATAGAATTCAGAAGTGAAGTGCATGTACAGTGTTAGCACTAACATTACGCAAGAAAGCAAGCGATGTGATTGCTTTAAATCTGAAATAGTTTCATAATTGAAATAAATTCGCGCAGAAGGACTCTGAACGAAATCCAGCATTTAATTTTGTACGCCACGATCACACACACTCAAAGTGTGGTATGTCGGCCGAGTGCTAGAAGCATTCAATTCAATAACGCTAGTTATTCGAAGCTGGAAGCGCGAACGACGGGTACGCGGCACGCAGGACGACTCCAGTGAAGACTCAAGCGTAGGCGAGAAGGACTTGGACCAATTACGTGGATGGTGGAATCCGGAGAGATCGAGAGAAAGGTCTGGAATTTGGACGAGTGGCGGAATCCGGAGAATTGGGAGAAGGAAGTGGTGTAACCGTGGAACATCGAACCAGTCAAGTTGCGCGGCGAGGACTGCGAGCGACCGAAAATCCCAAGGTTAACTGATGGCAAGCGGGAAGGAGATGTCGAGGCATTTTCAAGATTTTCTGGAAATGACTGACAGTTTTGTTTTGAATTTTCTTCTTCAATTGCTCATATACGAGAATATTCATTGATAAATATGGCATATTTCAAATTTCTATTAAAACTTCTAACATTTAGAAAATTACAAAGGATTTTCATTGAAACAATATATTTTTGTTTAGAAGTTTCAGCTTTATACTCGACCAAACTTCGTTTGTTTGTTTGTTACTTTTGCTTTTGTTTTGTTTTTCTTTAAATAGGTAGTCGAATCCAGATGTTTTATTGCTGTTATTAGTAACAGTTTTTAGTATAAACACTAAATTTTAATAAAATCATAAAATTAACAGAATGAACACATGTCTGTTGGCATATGTTCATTATTTCATTTATTAGCATATGTTTTCATTTCACTGTGCGAGTTGCAATTGATTTATTAAAAGCTTTGACATTTCTTCAACGAGAAAGCTCGTGAGAGTAAAATTGTTGCTGCAGGAGCTAACATAGCGATACATTCAAAGAGTATTTTTTAAATACAGATCTTTGTTAGTGTAAGTAAATGTAATGTGTAGTAATAACCGCGCAACATTTTTGCCGATGTCTTGAAGAATTGTGGATAGAGTGGGAGTATTGGTTAAAATATCGGCCACCAAAGTTTTTGAAGCAATGTCAATCTCTAGAAAATCAAATTCAAATCCACATTTCAATGCAATGCATTGCTGGTAATTTTCTTGACCTGAGAAGCTCAAAGTCTTCGTTCGCGTGAAGAGAAGGTCTTTGTCGAATTTACAATGAATTCCTTCATATTAACTGTGATAGTCTAAATAGTAACTGACTAGACAAACTTTATTAAATACTTAAAATACAACAAATCAACCTTTCACTTGGAAACTCTGTGGAAAGTTGGTGATAATATGTAAAATAAATAGTTACAGAGTATGATCAATTGGTGTTCTTGATTGTTACTTTCTTTATCAGACGTTTCTGGGAAATAGAAAGGATTATTGGGTCTTTTAATCTATAGTATTTGAATGGTTGAAATTCTTGCTTCAATGTAAGAAGTCCGATCCAAAGCATTTCTTATAGAAAACATCAAAATCTTGTTCAATTTGTTGTGGGATTTTCTATATTCCATACCGTGAATATGCATAACTTTTCCAACTTTTCTACAGCCACATCTGACACATCTCTAATTTTCGGCATGAACCCTAATTGCGCAAAATTTTTAGATATATTCCAACTTCCCAAGCCATTTTTCAACTGTTTGACTCTTGTGGCACGGATGTTTTCTGCACACATCCATTCAATTGTAGATCTTTGAATGATGGCATGTACTTTTTGAAGCATCTGAGAAATTATTGAGTAATAATAGTAAGAGGTCGAAAAGTTTTAGTTTGTCGCTCATTTCCACTACTTTTGATGCGAGTTTCGAAAGTTGCTGTCGAGCTCGAAGAAAGCAAAACATAGCTTATCTACGTGATTTAGATTTCCACTGCCTGCTGCCTTATCGGATTATGAGAGAACTGGACAATGATGTTCTGTTTTGTTCTGTTCATTTGTGTTCGAGCCAATAGCAATGGGTAAAGATGGGAATTTTTTAAAGAAATGGGCAGACCCATTACTCTTACGTATAGAGAACTGTATTATGGGGACTATCTTGACACTTAAATTAGAATATATAGAAAACTTGACCTTCCTTTTCCGAAATCATGACTGCATTATAAGAATAAATTACTCAAATTAGAAACTACTTACTTAGTTTGATAATTTAAATACTGTTTACTTCACTGTTTTACTTACACTTTATTTACAAATAATTGTAGAAACGTGTGCCTGTGATGGATAACAAAAATTAGTTAAGTTTTTCGGAATTTTGTAGAAGGGTGAAAAGTTTAATATTGCTTGTAAGAACGTAAAAATTTTTTCCCGAAATAGGACGGGAGTTAAGGAAATTATTCCAGACCAGAGGTGATACACGGTGTATTATATAAGTGCTCGTCATACCTAACCACAACTTAGAAACGTTTTACTCGCCATTGGAACATATCTATGGTTAACATGCCCCACGTCTACGTGACACTGAACTGCCAAATATTATTAAATTATGATTTTCTATCTAAAAAAATATATATATTTCGATTTCAAGGGCAAGAAATATTTTGTCTTGCCTTAATTTGATTTTAGAAAATGTACTAATATGTAGAATTGCTTAATTGTGTAATAGAGACGATTTTCGCCATAATTCAGATTAACACGAGAAAATTCTGAACTCGTATTGTTCTCATTCTTTAGTTTTTGTATTTTATTGAACATTTTACGTCATCCCTGCTTCGTTCAACTTTCCAGTTCCAAGTAAAAAATTAAGTTGTACTTTTCGCATATTTTAGGATATAATACCTTTGCAGTCTCCGAAGCTGTTTAAAAATTAGCTGTGTGCCTTCAAGATATTCATTTTCACATACAACTTCATTGAATTACTTTTTTGGAATTTGGTGTCAGCTTTAAAGGGAATAACACGGAATAAAATGTGCTTCAAGAAAAATGCTCTACCAGTGAGTATATCTTTTGAAGGCAAAATGGTTATTTGGCATATTAACTTCGTCGGTTGAGATTTGTGGACAGAGGGCTTTTTGTAATTTCCAATATGTTCAATGAATTTGTTTCGCAATGTAATATCACAAAAATTCCGTAAAATACAGCTCTGGCTTGATTTGTGAGTATTAAATTCGTAAAATTGGCAGTCGATTGCTGCAGTTCTTTCAATTGTTTGATTCATTAGCATTTAATTTATTGAAATTTTAGAGAGTCCGAGCACAATTGTATAATTGAAAACATTTGATGGGTTTTCTTTGGAACACAATTATTTGATTCTCCGCAATACATAAATGAAATTATGTAAGTAGTGCTTACTTATGTGTAAAAATTTGTGAAAAAGAGTCTTTAAAAGAATCTATGAAAAAGAGATCGTCAGGTGATAGTTACGCTGTGTTTTTTCCAATTGAGCCTGTAACTTCGCAGCTTTTTGTAACTTTTCTCTAATCTGAATGTTTTTTTTCTTTTTGTCATTACGAGATGGACTCTCTTTCGATTACCACTTCACATAGCATGTTCGATTCAATGGCAAAGAATGAGAGAAAACTTCGGGAAATAAATGCTTTATTATAGACATACATCTTTATTTTCATGTTTAGAGGTACGTTCAAGCATTAGACACCTAAACAGAGCATAATGAGGGATGATATCAAGAAGATATGCGCCCTCAGAACGTTACCTTTGACTCGATTCGTGAGTGTCGCCATCTTCTCGTCAGAACTATTGCTAATTTACATTGAAGATGGCATTTCTTATCGAATAGGATTTATCAATTTCAAGACTAATTTTGTAGTGAAATTCACACTTTTCAATTACGTTTATAAATTTTAACGATTTTATAATCAAAACTTTCGTGACTTTTGAGTTCTTATCGATCGTAGGAATAACTTTTCAACGTAACGATGTATCTCGTGAGACCATAGCCCTCGGTTTGGTCTGGAGGAAGGGAGCCGGGTGATACTTCTGACTGAAAGCTGTGGGCCTTAGTCCCAACACATCGTCCTTAACAACGCGGTAATGAAATATTAATCCCATGTTACTAAGGGGAGGGGGAAGAAATTAGATAAATTATTTAATAGTACATATATTATATCATCAAGAATTATATATCAGAAAACATGGGTCCTCTTCGTATCAGCTTAGCTTTAAAGTCCAGAAAATTGACTATGAAAATGCATTCATACTTTATGTTTCATTACTTATGTGCAGCACATTTCTGTTAGGTCATACAATCATTGCACTTTCAAACTAACGTGAAATGTCAAGTACCATTATTTCCGCCCGATTGCCTCAATTCTAATCTTGTAAATGTGAATGTATAAGTGGTTAAGCAGAGGAGCAGGCCTTGCGGCCTGATCCTCGCCAGATATAAATACATTGTTGTTGTTGTTGTTGTTATATTTAGAAATTAATAAGTGTGAAAAGAGGGCAGATCGGAATGATGGATATGAAATGATAGTTATAAAAAACTTTCAAAAGAAATCTGATGTGTGGAGTATCATGTATATCAGTATGCCAGGAATCACCCATCGGCTTGGGCAAAATAGGTAACGAACAAAGCAATATCAGCATCTTCAAAAAGAACACAGAAGTCACAGTTTTTACGGTCAATTCTCGCCAAAAACACAGCCACGTGAATACATGAATTAAGGAAAGCTTGTGCCTACAGTATTGATTGCGTAAAGACCCTGCCGACAAAGTGACACGTATTTCCCATTCGACGACTCTTCCAAAGAGGTCGAGAAATTGAACTGTTTATTTCCCAGGGCAGAAAACTCCAGTGTACCATACCGTCAAGGCGATGAGTCATGGAATGTATTGCTTCACAGGCATAAGCCGTGACAAAATAATTCGATTCTCCCTCAGTCTATTGACACTACAAACTCTATCACAGAAGTAGTCTCATCAAGAATGCGCGGCAGCATTTCGACATTTGTTTCTGGATCTACGATGTTTAAGAGACTAGCAATCTCCGACGAACAGTATCTGCGTCGTTATTTTTGCACAGACACGCAAACATTTGCGCCGTGATCCGTCTGGGAAGCGATTTATTATTCAGAACATTTATTTTTATAGAGAACATTCCAATGGAAATATATTGCGGCAATGGATTATGAAAGGACCAAAATTGAGGACCAAAAAAAATTATAGAAAAATAAGAAAAAATAAAAGCGAATGGAACGGTTAAGATGCAGCCTACTGTCAATACACTAAGACCCATCTCCCCAGCTTAGACAAAATACTCGTAAGGAACGAATGAATCAAAGGATCACTTCTTAAAAACACACCTTTCACACGAGGGTGCAAATTACACGACAGGATGTAATCAACTCGAGAACATAGAGCCTTTATCAAGGCTGTGCCGCAGCGATCGATTGCGTATCGACTTCCGACAAGGCAACACTTCTTTTCCCAATAGACGACGTTCACGGCAATCGAGAGGGGGCGTGGCGGGGCGGGGCGGGAACGGTAACTACGCCGTTATTTTACAGAGCCGCAAACACCCACGCCGTATACCGTCGGGGCGATGATTTAATATTCAGGAATTAATTTGCGTACAAGGGGCATTGTTATCGGATAATATCGCGTCTTTGTTTTGGCGCGCCGCCGCCTCCTGATAGAGTGCGCTCTAAAAGCCTTTATGTCGGCCGTATTAAGCCATTAGTGTGCGCCGCCGGCTTGTCGTTAAACCTCTTGTTCGCGACCGCGATTAGTGCTAAACCAAGCTCCACCGCCGCCCCGCCGCGCCCCGCCCCCTCGCTGTCTCCGCCCCCGCGAAGTTGTAAACCGTTCCGCGATGTGAGCGTATGTTGCGCGGAGTCGGAGGGAGCGAGTAAATAAAATGCCCAGCTTCTTTGTTTAGCATATTATCATATTTTATGATATTTGGCGTTAACGAGGTACGGAATGTTATTTGATTGATTGATTTTTTCGTGTTTCCGGGCGCGTCAACTGTTTTGGTCATTAGTCTCGTTAGTGTAGTGCATGTTTTTTTCGGGAGATGTGGTGATCTTCCCCGCTGGATAGCGAGATCCGGTGCCGACCTACCGTCGGCGAGTGGGGCCTAACCAGGACTCTCCCACCAGCGGGGCACCGCCCCAACCGGGACAAGCTCTAAGCTCTGTTATTGATTTGAATCAATTCATGAAAGAGATGACCCTCAGTACCTCATTGTTACTACTGAAATAAAATGTATAAAATGTTTGTTTTCATCATTTTATACATTAGTCCTGTTCGAAAAAGAAAACTCTCAATTGATATACGCCCGTTCTAAGATGACCGTATGTTCTAAGATGACCGTGAACTGAAGTTCCCGAGCAAATAAAAGAAGAGTTTCCTTGTAAAAGCAAATCATAGTTTTCGATTATATTTTTCATTAACCACGCTGGTTGAGTTAGTGATATCGAATAAATTCTTGATACGAAATGCGGTGAATTCATTAATATTATTAAAACAAAGCATTATGAAATGCTGCTTTCATCATATTTCACAATACTCGAGTACGAAAACGAAAATTTTAAATTAATGTTTACCCGACCCACGACGAGTGAATGACATGCCGTACTGTGGGAAACGAAGGACGGGAGAAAATAAAACGCTGCAGCCTTTTTTTAAACAAAATAATATATATTTAGATTTATTTCATTGGCATGTATTGGAATGTGAGGAGTATCGAAAAAAAATGAGACATAAATGACAGCGAATTCTTACTTATTATTATTCAAATCAAAATGAATAAAAATTATGTTTTCGTTATATTTCACATTTCTCGTGTTCGTAAAAGAAAACACTAAACTGATACGGAAGCCATCAGCCTGTGTTGAACCAGAGAAACGAAGATCACCCGAGAATGAAAAGCCCAGTTTCCCTTTTTAGCGACTTCAGCATTGAAAGGCAATAAATGTTAATGATATTAAATTAATTCATGATGCAGATGGTAAATGATTCTTCATTTTTATTGTTATAATAAAAATTATTAAAATATTAGTTGTTTTCATCTTCATTCACATTACCCATGTACGAAAAAGGAAACTTTAAATTGAAACTAGAAATCCTCCATGAAATACAAGATAACGTAAGAAATCTTACAATCAAGACTTTCGTTGTAACTCATTTAAAAACTATAAAATAATTTATATAGTAAATATTTATATAGTTAACTACAAAATAATGTATATAGTAAATATTTATAGATTTAATATACTTAAGATTCGATTATCGAATGCCAACAGTTTTTTCTGCTTTGATTGTAAAATCTATGAAATCACGATCTAATTACGATCTAATTATAGAACGAATTCGAGACCAGGAAATGGTGAGACACTCATGAAAGTTTAAGATCAGTTGTAATGAGAAATTTATTAGCTTTAATTGCATTGTAATTGCTCTTAAACGTTCGTATTTTAGTGAAGATATGGAAAGTAGTGGTAAGATTGTTAAGTGTCACGTTATTTCGATCTGAAATGTTGACGTTTCGTTCTATTTTGAGCGGACAACTTACCCACGTGATTTTGTAACCAGCCATTATATCGTACTTTGTTAGTCCTACCTTAGGCCTATAGCTCGAAATGCTTTGTGCATTGCTAGAAGCTTAAAAGAGCTACCAGAGAAATATTCCACCGCCATTGCCATGAGACATATCGCAGTACAAGCATAATAGCTTTAGGCTTCAGTCGGATATCGATCCTTTGATTACGTTCCGCAGAGATTTCGTTCCATAAACTTTGTTATTGTATGCCTCTAGCACAAACTAATGGCCAATTTTCCAAAACGTGACCGGTAGCGGTAGCTCAGTGCAACAACTGATGTCACTGCAGCACCTCTAACCGGGAGGTCCTTGGTTCGAGTCCTGACGGCGGCAGGATTTTCGACACTAGCTTTTCAGCTAGGTCGAATTCAGCTGCTGTCTGGAGGAGAATTCTAGCGGCCGGCTGCTCTGATCGGTAGTTTTCCGAGGTTTCTCCGATCAACACCAGGCGAATGCCGGAGCAGTACCCTACCAAACGGGCCACGGACCGCGCGCAATCTGTTCTTCCTCTTCCTTGTCCTATCCTCTCCCTTTACACACACACTTACACTAACATGCACTACACTACCACATATTTCGGGAGACCGGTCGGGGGCTTAGAGCTTGTTCCGGCTGGGGCGGTGCCCCGCTGGTGGGAGAGTTCAGGTTAGGGGGAAACCCCACTAGCCGACGGTAGGTCGGCGCCGGATCTCGCCATCCAGCGGGGGAAGATCACCGCCATCTCCCGGGGCAAAAACATGCACTACACTAACGGGACTAATGACCGAAGTAGTTGACGCGCCCGGAAACATGAAAAAATCAATCAACCAATCCAAAACGTGTAGTGGGAATTTTGTTATATCACGTTCAGATTTGGAGTGAGGGACATTAAAGTATATCGTAAACAAACTGGGGAATTTGATGAATGTCATGAAGTCATTCTTATATTCATTTTGAAGACAGAATTTTCTTACAAAGAATGAAATTATTTTTAATGGCTTTTCTGTAAAAAAACTCATCCAATACCTTACTTCTATTATTCTAACAAATGACGTGAAATATCAGTTGCCGGCGTGAGTCACATGAGAGGTCTAACGTCCTTGAATGCTCAGTGTATTTTCTATAAATACAAAAGGTTGTGTTAGCCAAGAAATTGTGAGCGGAGTAATATTTGATCTGTGCAGCAATACAAATATTTAGTTCATTCCTTTACTTCCCCTATTCCCCCAAGCATTGGCTGAAATTGCCCAATCACTATTTGCAACTCTATCCTGTCAAGTACTACTAGTATAGTAATGCGGTTAAGTCGGAATAAGTTACTTTTGTAATGACTCATTACTAATGAGGATGGGAGCTTTTAGGCACACTCAGGTACCTGTAATCAAAATGACATTGAAATTAACCCATTTCATTCTCGAAAATAATGGCATTCGCATTCTTTTACCATGAGAACTCTTTAAGCGCAAGAAGAGTGTATTTATAAAAAAACATATAAAATTTCATATAAAATTATAGGTAAAAACCTCTAGGTCTTTCAGTTCTACTTCACTAGTTATTTTATGCGTAAATAGTGGTGCAACAGAAGGACAAAGACTTTCTGGCACTAGTTAGTGTTTTAATCTCTTTAGACTAAACTAGCTTTTCGCTATTGCCCTACCCTGTTCCCAGCTGCTATGCATCAACCTCAAAACATTTTTTACATTTTCTTAATGTTTTGTTGCCCTAATAGTGGAATTGAAATATACCTTTCTGACGAATGCTGGGATGGTTCTACTGAAAGGCCACGACCGCGAAATTGGCGTCGCTAGCCGAATTCGTTAACTACGTGAAGTCACGAATGTTAAGTGAATTCGTGACATCGCGAGTTCCTGGATCGACCAGGAACCCTGGGATCCAACGGCACCGAGGCCAATTGCCCTCTACGGGGCTAAATAAAAATGTAATGGCTAAATACAAATTCAAATAAATAACACAGATAGGAGCGAGAATTATCCATTTTTCGGTGTCAGGTACCCACAGTGCGTTTCTCTGTCAAAACGACGCCGTTTTCTGCTGGAGCATTTCAATACCAACTTTCTGTATGTAGAGTGTGAAAAAGTAATAATTTTGTTTATTCTGTAAACGTCACTTACATACGCGGTCACTTCTCACTATACTGATTTCAAATTTGTTGACGCAAGTTATTTTTTTATTAGTCAAACAATGAATTATTTTCACGCACATTAGTCAATGCACTTTTAATCAGTCTAAAATAATCGAGGTACCTGCTTCCATGGCGCGAATTTCCGCTGAAAGAGAGCTGAACAAGCGAGTTTCATTAACGGTTTATTACTGACATTGTAATAGCAGAAAGTTGCAAATGAGCTCACGTTCGTTGGCGCAAAAGAGAACGGTATTCCCGTTACAAAAACTGCAAGTACATGAATATTCCCCATGACTCGTGTGTATGCGCTTTATCTTAATAAACCAGCTGAGCAGGGAGCGGCGTTATGAAGGGTGATTCTGTCCCCTCCCATCTCTACTCTCCCCTTCCCTTGCGCTACAGCTTCCCCTTCTGTCTTCCCCCCTCTAATCATCTTCTCCCTTCCCCTATCACACACCTCTTTCCTACCCCCCTTCCCTTTCTCATCTCCCGGCCTCTGCCTTCACATATCTTCATTCTCTACCATCTACTGATTTTCTCCTCCGTCATCTCCTCGTGTATATTACCGTCCTCTCACCTACTCCCCCCTTCTCTCTCCATTTATCGTCCTCGTCTCCTTCCACCTCCTTTCTTCCTATCATTCCATCCCTTCTCTTCTCATCTTTCCCCTTCTCATCTCTTGTTGCCTTTCACTATCCCTATGCACGTTATTCTCCTTGTCCCTCATTCTCCTCACCTCCCCATCGTGTCCTTGGCTCTGCGCCGCCCTGTCCCCGCCCAGCGGCACGCGCGCGCGCCGGCCGCCGATAATGGGCGTCTGAAGCAGCGTGATGAAGTGGCGCGCGCGGGCGCCGTCGCCCTCCTCCATAAACGGTCAGTGGCTGGCGACGGCCGTTCGGCCGGTCCTCCGGCAGCCCTCGCCGTGCATAGCGGGCGACGCGGGCCCCGCCTGATAACGACAGCGCCGGCGACGGAGCGACGGCGAAAATTGGCACGTTGACGACGGCGGCGGTGGGGGCGGAAGCGAGCGACGGCGGGGGCGGCGATGGGGCTAGGAAGGGTGGCGCAGTTGGGGAGGAAGCGGAGGTGGTGGCTGCATTGGAAATGGGAATGGAGGTGATGCTCAAAGCAAAATCGAATGCGTGAACGAAATTGTTAAAAAATGAAGACGAAGGTAAGAGGAGACATCAAGATTTATCTTCTTGTGAATAGAATCGATAACGAGATGTGTGCAATTAAGATGTAACGAAAAGTGTGCAATACATATAACTTGATATTTAATTTCCTTCGATAATTGAAACGGAATACGAGTTAGATGTTTATAAGAGGTACATGGAGATTTGGATACGGCTTCCAAGTGATCAAAACAGCTATGCCTTAAACCCGATTTACTGTTCCTTTTGGTAAAAAGTTTTGGAGCTTTAGCCAATACGTGCAGGCACAGTATGTCTTATATTCTGGGATTCTTTAATCTGTGCATGCGCGGGTTTAAGCTTTGAAATCGTTTGCTGAAAGGAATAAATGTAAATCGTACCTTACGTTGTATTCCTTTATCAGTGGGTACGAGTTTCCACCGCCACAATGGTGATGTTCAGGCGAACAAAGTCGGTAGCGGCGACAGCACAAACTAAGGCAATGGCGATGAACTTGGCCAAGATGGAGATAGCAAGCGCACTGGAGATAAAGGCGATGACATCTGCCAAGATGGAGATGGCAGGAGCAGCCGAGGTATGGGGGATGACATTGACCAAGATGACAGGGGCAGCGGAGGTAAAGGCAATGACATTGACGAAGATGGAGATGGTAGCAGCTTCTGAGGTAAAGGCATTGACATTGACTAGAATGGAGATAGCCGAAGCAGCGGAGGTAAAGGCGATGACATTCACCAAGATGGAGATTGCGGCAGCAACTGTGGTATGGGCGATGTCATTGACTAGGATGGAGAGATCAGAAGGAGCATCGGTAAAGGCGAAGCCATTCACCAAGACGGTGATGGTAGCAGCAACTGAGGTAGAGGAAATGGCATTAACCAGGATAGAGGTAGCGGAAGCAGCGGAGGTACGGGCGATGCCAATCACCAAGATGGAAGTGTCAGCAGCAGCTGAGATAAAAGCGATGGCATTGACCAAGTTGGAGTCAGTAGAAGCAGCGGAAGTATAGGCGATGCCAATCACCAAGATGGCGATGACAGCAGCAGCTGAGATAAAGGCGATGGCATTGAAGTTGGAGGCAGCAGAAGCAGCTGAGGTACGGGCGATACCATTGACGAAGATGGAGATGGCAGCAGCAGCTCAGATAAAGGCGATGGCAATGACAAAGTTGAGACAGCGGAAGCAGCAGAGGCATAGGTGATGCCAATCACCAAGATGGCGATGGCAGCAGCAGCTGAGATAAAGGCGATGGCATTGACCAAGTTGAGACAGCGGAAGCAGCAGAGGCATAGGTGATGTGAATCACCAATATGGCGATGGCAGCAGCAGCTGAGATAAAAGCGATGGCATTGAAGTTGGAGGCAGCAGAAGCAGCGGAGGTACGGGCGATACCGTTGACCAAGATGGAGATGGCAGCAGCAGCTCAGATAAAGGCGACGGCATTGACCAAGTTGAGACAGCGAAAGCAGCAGAGGCATAGGTTATGCCAATCACCAAGATGGCGATGGCAGCAGCAGCTCAGATAAAGGCGACGGCATTGACCAAGTTGGAGACAGCGCCAGCAGCGGAGGTACGGGCGATGCCATTGACCAAGATGGAGATGGCGGCAGCAGCAGCTTGGGAACGGCGGTGAAATGGGGGCGGTAATGCCGGCGGGCGAAGGCGGCGGGGCTGCGCCGTACGTCGCCTGCAATTCCGCCTTGATTGCGCGGCGAAGCGGCAGCCGCCGGTCGCCAACGTGCCCTTACGGAGTGACGTGGGCGCCATGATGAATCGCGTTATCAAGCCGCCGTCCAGCCCCATGCATATAGAGATGGACTCATCCACGAGAGGACTTTTCGTGGGCGACGAGGGGCCCGTCGGACGCCACTGTCACACTCAGATGCTCTTCTGAAAATGTAATGTCTGCTGGCGACGAGAGCAAATTCACTGTAGAAGTGCGTTGTGTGACTGGGAGATAGTGAAAATGGAGGTGTCACTCTTCGTGCAAACCCGCCATGTATTTTACCGAAAATTAGAGAAATCGCACAATAATGAATACTATTTTGAATAGAATTGTTTTACTTTACATGAACGTTCACGTGTTATAATGAAACATTTTAATTTACTATTATTGTTATTGTTATTATTATTATTATTATTATTATTATTATTATTATTAATGTTCATTTCCATCCAATTAACGGTCATGGATTTCCATTCAATTATGGCACAATGGAATCGGAATGACACATTTTTTTAAACAAAGATGATAGATGAAAGTGATCCGAACAGATCTCAGGTGTTCTAAAATTAGAGTTATTATTAAAATTAGTTAGAGTTAGAATTAGAGTTGCGAACGAATCCAAGTGATAAAAGTAAATTAAAATGAATTCCGCCAAATCTAATATACTTGTGTATGCTCACATGACGAAACGTTCAAACAACGAACTTCCATACAAAATACGTTTGACATATTAATTTCCTTTCCCCAACACCCACATTCATACGTAGCGAAGTGGCCTCGTGATTGAGGTCTGACGTAGCGTATTGTTGTGGTCGGTGTGCGGTTATTTTCTATTTATTGGGTTATTTTTGTGTGTAAATTGGTATTTATGTAGGCAAAATACACCTGTTATTTAATACCGCATTCTTGGACAAATAGTTCATTCTGATAAAACAGTGTATTAATTAGTACATTAATTCCATTCTCAATATTCTGCTCAGCGGATAATTGTGTTGCCATAGTGGTATTCGTTACATTTGTGTGTCAACACAACGCAGTTTATCTCAGGATGCATTTACACTGGGTTTTTAACAAAGAGGCTCCTTTTCTACAAAAATAAGTCTGCAAGCAGCATTTTACGTCGCCCTACAATGAAGAGAGATATATAGATTGTTGATTCTTATAGCATAAAACGTTTATTACGCATAGAAAGAGGTCCTCTTCAATTTTTATTTTTGTCAAATTCCTGTAACACATAAATCAGAGTGTCGCATTATCAGACGTGCAACTCAAGTTTGAGCAATATGTGACAGCATTTATCTCGTCAAAATTTGTTTGTTTTAACTGTATGTTATTTGTTTTTTACATGATTGTAGCGCGCTCGTGTGATAGATATTCAACTTCCTACGGCCATTCATTTTGCATTCATTTATAATAGTTTATTCTGATTCGAATAAGTGATACTACACAATACGGATTTTCTGTATTGTCTAGTCTGTATTTAGCAGTCATGTATGCATGCATGTATGAATGCTTGTATGGTATGTATGTATGTATGTAAGTAACACTGCTTCTTCCGGTTCCATCTATTTATGCTTTTTCGCTATACTACGTACGTAATTAGTAAAGAAAAAGTATAGTAATTTTGCTACGGAAAGTGGTGATTTTTCATCAGAAAAAATTGCAGTGATGGCCTGTGATATTCTAGCATCAAACCTAGGGGGTTGCTGACGGCGGTAGGGTGTTAGCCTTAAGGCGAGGAAATGGCGGTAGGCTTCAATGGGTAAGGGAAAAGCCTTCTAAACAGGGTACAAACGCGGACTGCGTGTGGGCGGTGCGCTTGTGTCTCGCTCACCACAGCGAACTAGAGGGCGGGTCCAGATGTTGCACAAGACTCAACTTTTGAAAAGGTATGCAATGACGGCTGGCGTGCTTGGACGGGCAGGCATACTGAATGGCGGGTAGATAACGTTGCAAACGTATGGGCCGGCAGGCGTGCCCAAAAATGTGGACGAGTCATTGTCACATGATCCTCCGATATTTAAACAAGAGGACCTGCCGCGCCACGGGATTCATTGAGTAGAGGGACCTACCTGCGAATGCACAATTTCGCAACTCATACGGGTATGATGGTTTAGCGGCTTCAGTGGTATGACCCAATTGGTATGGTTAGCGTGTCGGACCCAAGTTTGTGGGTTCAAGCCCGATCAAAGCCGTGGATTTTGAAGGGACAAAAATCCTTCGTACGACCTTCCTTTGGAGGGAACGTAAAGCTCGATGTCCCATGTGCTAGATTTTCATTGAGCTACATGTATTTTTAAACAAAGGCAAAAGTTTCAAATTATGCAAGAAAGTGTTCGTTGTAACTTTTCAAGTTTCATATTAAACAATTATTCCACATAAGGTTAATGTTTACTCTTCACTGCTTTTACCTAGTACCCGTATTCATACGCGAGTATGTAGCGTTGCAGTTATGGCGACAGATATAGTATAGTTTAAATACATTTATTTGGTGGTTCAATAGGAATAATATGTCGATTCAGAATCTGTCGAATCAATTTTTTTGTTTGGTTGGTTGTTTTTGTTTTGATTTTTACATTTTGTTTGTGTTATGTCTCTTTATGTATTAAACGTTCAAATCCATATTCTTATTTTTCTTATTCCCATTCATAAATCCATCTATTCTGATACGATAAATGCATCACAGATTTCATTACTGCCATTACAATCGATGCTCTGCAGATAATTCTGTCCTCATGCCTGAACTCATTCCACTGAAGCCTGAGCAGCGCGCTGGCTACCGCAGTCCGCATTCCCACTTCAGTTTCAACAAGGGCCTTCTTCTTCGCTAGAACGAATCCCGCATGCATCCTTTTACGCCGCCGCACAATGAAGATGGCTCGGTCCGATTCCGTCGATTCTTATCTGCCGCGCCCTATATAAAGCAATCGCGCGGCTCGGCGCGGAGCGGCGCGGCGCGGGGCCCGGCCCGCTTTCGCTGCCGCATAGCGTTCCGCACGGAACGCTCCCACCCGTCCCCCCATAAAGCAGCGAATGCATTACAATGTTTATTTTCTTAAAATTCCACTGCGTCCACTTGACCTCCCGCCAGGCGGAGCGGCTGTAATTTTAAATTTAGTTCCTTCCTCTGCCGCAGTAAAGCGGTAATGCGCCGCACACGAGCCGCGCTGCGCCGCGCCGCCGCCAGGGCGCGCGCGTGGTAGAAACAAAGGAGCGTAGCGCCGCGCTAAGCGCTATGCCGGCGCGGGCGCACAGTGGGGGAAACGGCTTTTCTTCGAGATGTTCGTGATTTTGGTTTAGATGATTGATTTTGATTCGTTTTCTGTATGGTTGTTAGTGATTCCGGGCGTGTCAACTGCTAAGGTCATTAGTCCCGTAACTGTAAAGCATTTTTCCCCTCGGGAGGGGGTGGTGATCTTCCCCCGCTGGATGGTAGATCCGGGGACGACCTACCGTGGGCTAACGGGGTTTTCCCCGACCAGTTAACTCCCACCCGCGGGGCGGCACCGCTCCAACAAGGACAAGCTCTAAGCACCCGATGGATCTCCCGGCGTAGGTGGTAGTGTAGTGCATGTGAGTGTACGTGTGTGTAAGTTAGGGGTAAGGATATAACAAGAGAGAGGAAGTAAAGCGCGGTCCGAGACCCGTTTGTTAGGGTACTGCTCAGCCATTCACCTGGAGCTGATCTGAGAAACGCGAAAACTACCGATCAGAGCAGCTGGGCACTAGAAAACTACGGATCCAGACAGCAATTGAATTCGACCTAGCTGGCAAGCAAGTCGTGTCGAAAATCCTGCCCCCGTCGGGACTTGAACCTAGGTCCTCTCGGTCAGAGGCACCGCAGTGGCATCAGTTTTGCCCTGAGCTACCTTTCCCGGTGATTTTTTATTAGAAGATTCAATTGATTAATTATTTAATATTTTCGGACACATCAACTATTGTGGATATTATTCCCGTAAGAGTATAGCATGGTATTTTCCGAGAAGTGGCGGTGTTTCTCTCACTGAAAGATGAACTCCAGCATCGTCCTACACGTCGTATTGTGGGTTTTTCTTCCGTCCAGGATTTCTCCTCCCCCTCAACGGGCACCGTCCCCTGCCGGGACAAACTTTTACCGACTGATCTCTCGACGTGTGGGGTGGTGTAGTGCATGTTGGTAGTTCGTGCGCAATTCGTGGCCTCTTTGTTAAACGGGCACCGTCCCCTGCCGGGACAAACTTTTACCGACTGATCTCTTGACGTGTGGGGTGGTGTAGTGCATGTTGGTAGTTCGTGCGCGATTCGTGGCCTCTTCGTTAAAGAACTGCTCCGGTATCCGCCTAGTATTGATCGGAGAAACCATGGAAAACTGCTGAACAGAGCAGCCGTCCACTAAAATTATTTTTCTGGCAGCGGCTGAATTTGTCCTAGCTATTTCGCTAGTGTCAAAAATCCGACACCGTCGGGAGTAGAAACCTAGGACATCCGTGCAGAGACGCTTCCTTGGAAACAGATGTAACCCTCACCTATCTCAGACCCTAGTGTCATTTTAATAGCCACTTTTATTGAAATATTTTATTTCGCTTGATCTAGATTATGTCAGACCTTTAAACTTTTTTCGATTTAGTTATACTTACACCTTTAAGAACATGATACTAATTGCGCGCTATACCAAGCATATGAATCTCGTTGATAACGTGGAGGATTTCAATCATGTTTTGTGGCATGGAGCATTTCCAATCCTCCTTGATCCACCCTTGTACCGTTTTCGTGTCTTTATTTATGGTCCTCGCTTGATAATGAGAATATCAGTATGTGCTATGCTCAGTGCCAGATTAAACAATAGGCTCAGTAGGCTGCAGTCTGGGGTGCGCAATTTTTGGCGGCGGGAGAATTTCGGCGGATGTTAAATTTTATAAGGCGAACTTTTGAATCTTTTTATAGAAATATTTATTTTCATATTTGTAACAAAAGAAAGTGTTACTTATATAGATAAAATGAATACGAAATTATTGTAAATTTATTAAATAAATATCAAGGTGAGAATTATTTATACATTTACGTCTAATCAACTATTTATACGTACACAATATTTGCGTATTACAAATACCATACAACATGTTTTATGCAAAGTATTATATATAGCTTTAATGGTTTTTTTTAAAAAAAGCAAATTAAAAGGGCGCTTAAATAACGTGACGTAATTTCACAGCCTAGGGCGCACAAAAGTCAGTTAGGCACTGGCTATGCTAGGGGCCTTCGAAGAGTGGCAATGGCCCTTTCGAGAACTATTCTCCTACTCCCAAAGACAAGCAAGCGCCGAGACTGGTGCAACGGCAACGCCCCATTTGTGTCTTAAAAAGCAACTAAGAGCGGGGGTGGCTACAACCCAACCCAACCAACGTTGCTTGAGGGTGCACCTAGATTTGTCTACGCACCTATGTAAGGCAACCAGATAAGGAGTCGGGCATACCGTAAAAAATAATTTTCCATGGGAATCACCCACACAGTTTTCCACGTAAGTGACAAAAGAATCGAATTTGTTAAGTCTTTTAGATTTGTAATAATGGTAGTAGTTTCAATGACCTTGTCTTCATATACCATCGTACATGTCGTTTTTAAATAGATTCTTTGCCAATGTCTCAACATTTTCATTATGTAAAGTATTTTGGTTCAAAGCTAAGTCAAAAGTCATTAATAAGACACTGTTTAATACTTACAGCATCTGACTCGTAGAGTAAACTCACCTCAATCAAAATACGAAAATGCTCATTTTTATTAAAGCCATAATGCACATGCAGACATTGCTCTTGCGTAAATGGAAAAATGTTGATACTAAACGCGTTATCTTCTTGGCATAATCTTACATGTCTTTTTCATAAATCTTACATGTTCTTTTTCACATGTTTACCAACTTTAGACTATTTTGTATTAGACCCCCATGACACCACAGGCCAAACGACATTTATTCGCAATCGCACGTGGCAAATACTTGCTAGAATTTAAAGAAGGAGACTTATACTAACCTTTTTCGATATTCCAACTAAGTTTGTTAGCATTGGTAATGATTTATGGAAGAAGAAGGACGACCATGAAATGTCAATTAACACACACAAATATCACACTCAAAGTACTCCCATACACACGACCATCAAACTGAGACAGTAAAAAAGTCCTCAACTACTTGGTTCAGCTTAATCTTATACAGTTTGTAATGAATTGACTTTTAATATCGGGATAATACTGCTTAATTTTAGAAATCAAAGTGAATGATCAAATATTTACGTCCATTCTGTTCAACGTGTTTTCTGACGTGTGCCATACCTACCCATTTGAAACATACAACTGAAAAATGAATGAAAATCATGAAATACTGCTATAGAGCAATATCAATTTCAGTGATATAAAAAATTGCTCCACAAGAAATTCAACTATTCAATCATGATATCTCTAAATAATTATTACATTTATGTTCGACTTTTTTACTTACATAATAAACAATTTTTTTCTGACCATTTTCAATTAAATATTACCTGTTACACTTATGTAACGACATTCCCTCGTAATGTACTCGAATTTATATATTGAGTTGCGTGTAGAGAAGGTATTATCATCCGTGATCGTCTTCTTGACTGTGATCAGAAATCGAATTTTCTTAGTTTGAAGCTTCGTGTTGATTGTGTCCTCTGAGAACGGACTTGGCGCCCTTTGTGCCGACAGCTGAGCTCCGCCGTCGCCCATAAGCTACCGCTTTGCATTCAGCATACGTGCACAGGTGCCGAGTGCGTGGGGTGGAAACACCCTCCGTATGTCTTCATGGACAAACACCGGGAGATGTAATTCTGTGTTTGCTATATTGTTCTATGTTTATAATGCAAAGCAGATCGGTATTAAAGCCGTGTATTCGCAGTGCGACTACGATTAACATTATTTCTCGTATAGGGTGAAGACTAATGAAAATATTGAAAATAAGTCAGAATGCGATGGAGGGATAAATAAAACTTCGCATGTGTAAAAATACGTAAGAAAACAAATGCAGCTAGATGTAACGGCTAAAATATTGTGAGCTGAAAATGAATATAAATGTTTTAGTAAAAAGTAAATACAAATTCAAACCCGCATACTTTCATAATCAGAGTGTGGATAGTGGCATTCGAAAGTATCGTTAACCTAATCATAAATATAATGAAGTAATTATATAAATTTCTACTTGCAATAAAACACATTTTGCTTTTGTAATTACTCTGCCTGAACAAATTCCACTCTTGGTTTTGGCGGTGATGCAAGTGCGGAGGGAAGGGAATGTGCAATTCACGTGAAATTGACATTCGAGTTTTCAATAATATACCTAAACTACAATGTCCCGGAATTAATATTATCACTATTTTAGTTTTGTGATAAAAATATTTAAATAGTTCATATTTGAATATATTAAAACTCCTGCTAACTAGGAAAAGGTTTCCGTTCGAAACACTGTCCCACAATATACACGACGAAGCCAGTATTTGAAATAATATGATTTCGAATTAGGATATACGGATGAAATAGTTTGATTTCGAATTAGGTTAACTAATTAAACGTTAGTTTCTTCAGCCTTTTGCAACCCCTATTACCATTTTCATAGACCCCGTGGTGGCTCAGTGATAGGACGCTTGCTTCCAGATCAGAACGTTTGCATCCCGACATATTTTCATAGTTCATAGTTTCATCATTCATAGTTAGGGATTTTTGTCTGGTGATTTCTGTTCAGGGCGGTTCTGAGGTCGACTCAGCCCCCTTAGCAAGTGACTACCAGGATATTTCCTAGGGGTCAAAGTAACCGGAGCGTTGGCTCACAATACAACCTCCTCCGTATGCGTACGGCGAAGAATAGGGGATTTCACCTTCACCTCCCCCATGAGCCACATCGGCCGGTGAGCCGCTTTACAGATTACAGTTACCTTTACCTTTACTACTATATACATGCCATTGCACTCACACGTTTTTCTTCACACTTTATTCGTAATTAACTTCCTTCTTATTTATTCCTTCCTATTTATTTATTTATTTATTTATTTATTTATTTATTTATTTATTTATTTATTTATTTATTTATTTATTTATTTATTTATTTATTTTATTTATTTATTTATTTTATTTATTTATTTTATTTATTCTATTTATTCTTCATCGCCTCATTCACGTCAGCCAGGCTTCAAAAAATGAAACCGAGTCAAAATATGAATATTATGTGTTTATACCTATATTTTATGCAAAAGATGTCGATTAATGATGATAGTTAATAATATTTATTAACGGTTGATAATGCTGATATTACGCGCGTTGGATATACAGAAAGTTTTATAAAAGAGAAAGAGAGCTAAAATGACGAGATTATGTAATAAAAATCCCCATCTAAACAGCTCTGAAATAGTGGCACCGAAAACTCTTGGTATATGCAAGACAGGCTATAAAGCAATATAATATGTAATAAAAATTTAGAAAATAACCATAAACTTAAAAATTCGTCATAAAAACGTCTCTACTCACATGCCGTTTATAAACCCACAATAGTGGCAGTACGTCATTTTAAGTTATGCGACGTTTATATCTTTTGGAAATTTAACGCGCGTAAAATACGAAAACTAGTCGTTAGCGTCCTCCCAAAAATGTTACAAATATATCTTTTTAAATTACTGCCGTACGTCAAGGAGCAATAAGAGCCTACAAATTACATATTTATCAGAAAAATGTACTATAAGATCTGAAAAATTATCTGAAGGTTTCGAATCCATTTTTGTTAAATTTCAATTTTTCACATTAGTAGAAAATATGTAGAGCTTGGAAGTTCAAGCATTTAGTTTGCTTAAAATAGGCAGGCAAAAAGGCATTTATTTTTACTACAATCCGCATGAAAAAAAGGCATTTATTCCAGCTAAAGTAAGAGGCAAAACAGAGAGCACATTAAAAAATCACCATTTAAAAGTAATTGGTGTAAGATGGTGTAAAATTTAATAATTAAATTATTCACATTTGTATTCTAACTCTAAAATTTACAATGAAAAGGTAGTTTCCTTGAATGTGAGTGCTAATGTAATCTTGATCGCACTTGACCACCCGGTTGACGACTACAAATTTATTTTACTCGCAGCCCTGATTCTACGAAATGCTATTGTGGACTCTCTTTTGTATCTTGAATTGGTAGCAGTGAAAACTCTGCGACCAAAATGAAAACACATTCATATTGTCCAGGATAGCAGGTATATTTCCAACTTGATAGAGATTGGGGTCACTTGGGAAAAATGAAAAATAATAACGAGAAAGGCAGAAAAGGCCACAAATGAAGAAAAGGGCACAAAAAATCAAAATGCTAAAAATACGCACAAGAAGCTGAAATAGACAAAAAGGCAAAATGAAAAGCTGCAAAAACATGTCCAGAAATACAATTACGTGATTCCTATGGTTAAAAATCGTAACAATTATAAAAATGCATTTTGCCAAACTTAAGGCCTCTAAGAATATGGCAAGACAATACCGTTTTCGAACTTATTTCTTTTTATTTAAATGAATTAATATTAATAATATTACTTAATATAAACTATGTTTCCTAGGGGCTAATGCAAATTTATTTCCCATTTCTCCCCTCACCGAAGCTGGCCGCGTAGGTTTGGCAACAGCGTGGTCTTCGCGCAGCAAATCCCAGCCGGCTGCGCAGCGCATTCTGGCGTGGAGGCGACGAAGGCGGCGGTGCCAGCCGGCGAGAATCCGCGCCCGGCCGATATATAACCGGGGATTTAGCAAGATTTCCGGCGGGCGGCGCGCCGGGCGACAGGGGGCGACACAGGCAGCGGCGGCGGCGCCCCAATCGGAAATAATCTCCGCTGCGCGTGAATGTTTCAACCACGTACGGGGAGCATGCCGGGCCATGCCGGGCCGTGGGCCTACTACATGCGCGGCATTATTATTAAGTATTTATCAGCACTGACCATTCCCCGCGCCTGGCGTCCGCCCGCGTCAGATAACAGAGTTTCATAAAAAATGACCCGGGGACGCTCCCCGCTGCCCCGGCCGGGTCCCCTCCCCCTTCCCTGGCGCCCCGGGCCGGCCCGCGTTCCGCCTGCGGCCCGTCCGGGCCCCGCACCCTCTCGCCTGCCCCAGAGATGAACGACCGCGTCTTCGGGTTGACTTCACCCCGCTGGGTCCGCCGGGGCTAACTGCAACGTATCGCCAAGACCCGAGCGCTTATTGGGGTTTCTGGATGCAAATGGACGGCATCGTTTCCCCTTTTCGATTTGTTGGCTTTGTTGGGCTAATCTGCGTTTAATATTTATTTCAAGTGTTTGGAGGAAAAATACCCTCGTTTCATGAGCCTCACGGGCTCAAATGGAAATTATCCATATTTAATAAATTATTATAATAAATATGCACCTTTTGTGCGCACTCCGGAAACTCTGGTCTAGCATTTCAATTTAGATAATCATAATTATTTGTTTAGAGGAATTTCAGCGTTACCTTTCATTACGATTTCGTTTCTGTCACGTAATAAGAGCAATTATATATTTTTATCAGACTTATGATCAAAAAATTGTGAATTTGTTTTTGAAAGGGTATAGCCGAAAGAGGGGGTGAAAATTGCCACCAAACCAAATCGATAATCGCGATGTTCATACAAAAGTAACTAAAAAACGCCGTAGATTTACAAAAAATCAGCCTCCTAGGGCCATATTTTGCAGAGATACAACGAAAAACGTGTTTTCATCTTTTATTTTTTCTCAGCTTCTGTTAAATTTATTGGTCTGAAAAAAATGGAGAGACTGAGAAAAATAGTTGAATTTTAAGATATTTTGACACTCAATTCTAACGTCAAATTTAAATACAAAACAATATTTGTTTAATGGATTTTCATGGGGAATAACGTTGAAGTACTGTCTGAGTTTTACTCCCTAAAATGTATCTTATAACATTCTATAACATATTGTTTTAGATTTTTATACAATGCAGACGATAGTGAAAAAAATTAAAACCAATTTTAACAGTTCAAAATTTTAAATTCACGCCAAAATGTTTTGATATACGAGTTTGTGGAAATTGATGGACGAAAAACATTGGAATGAATGGGATCCAGCACGTCTGATGTGAGATCTTCCTAGCTTGCGGACAGATCAGAAAGAGAAGTGAGAACTGTTAATATTAATTTGTCTTTGAAATGTAGGATGATCAAATACTGTTATTACTTATAATATAGAATAGTTTAGCATTATAAGGGTAAAATGGGCATAAGCGTGTGTTTCTAAAGAATAGATAAATGCTAATATATAATGTGTCAGAGAGAAATTGATTATATAAAAGAAAATATGTTTATGTGTTTAGTTTCCGATTTGTGGCATATGTTATGCAATTTAGTAGTCACCGAGGCAAAAATTGTAATTTACAATAATACGGAATTATAAACGTTTTGTGCTAGCAGGACAAGTTGTTTTTAATTCAATATTTGGGAATAATTTTCTTACATGATAATTTTTGATCTTGCAACTCCGTATAGACAAGTCTGTCACAAACGAAATAAATATTTCTGAAGCTCGCGACAATCCCCTTGATCATGTAGGCAAACATTGTATTATGGCCATCAATAAATAAAGAATATTATTCAAATATAGAAGGATTGTAGCGGGGAGTGAACATTCCAGTTCGGCATAAGCTTGTGTAAAAAGAATAATAAAATAACTAATCATTATAAAGAGTCAGCCGGAATACTCTTATTTCATTTCTCTCCACGTATATTTCTTCCTATATATATATATATATATATATATATATATATATATATATATATATATATATATATATATATATATCAGAAAGTAAAAATAGTTGACGTTGAAAAATTGTCAAAGGATCATTAAACAAGCAATATGAAGTCCGAAGCTTACAAATCAGTCTTACAGTGGCATGTATTCTCCATATTAACATGCATAAATTTACATTAAGCTTATATTAATTAATACATACGGTACAACGAGTTATGAGGCCAAATGCATAATAATGCGCTCGATATTATGAAACATTGTCAGGTAGTCAAGCCAAGCGCGTCACTTTTGCTTTTTCCTCAATGCCATCGCCTTGGTGCAGAAGACGTTTCTCCTTTGTGGGCAACATCTGGCAACATCTCGTGGTGCCTGTCAACGTAGCGGGGGCGAGATCCGGCGCCGAAGTAGTCGGCGGCTTGCGGGGAATAGTTCCCACCAGTTCCCCTAGCCAGGAGAAGCTAACCACTGGTCTTCCGATGTACTCCATCCCCCTTTACCACATAATTATCGTAATCATTTACTCATTTCCTCACAGGACCTTTTGTATTTTAAGGCCCCTTTGCGGGAAATAAAAATAAATAAATAATTAAAAAATAAATAGATAAAAAATAACAAATAAATAATAATTTAAAAAATAAATAACAAATAAATAATAAATTTAAAAAATAAATAATAAAGTGAAATCATAAACTTCCCGGGCAAATAAAAAACATTTGGCTGTCCGGGTGGCACCTCATTGGATGCAGTTTTTTCCCTATTCCGGGCATCATGTGGCTATTCCCACGGTGAAAATGCATCAAGGAAACTAGTGCACGTTGGCCGAAACCTTAGAAAAACTGATTTAGAACTGACCCGGAGCGGACAGTCCAGTCCAGGAATGAAAGTTGCCTCAAACTACTCGTATTACTCATCTTAATTTACGGCTAAAACACACCAATAGAAATGGTCACACGTTATGTGTTCATCGTGTCCGATAAGTACAGTACGACTTTCCACCGACATCCCAAGTCGCGCTGCTGCTTGTTTCCACATATTATTCCTCCTCTCGCACCTGGCACGTGAGCGCAGCCGGCCAGCGTTCGCGCGATAATAGGATCATTCCCGGGTTTCCAGATTTTGATTTCGACGCGTCCGAAATGAATTTATACTGCGCGAGTAAATGGAACGGAAACGCAGCACCTACAGCCGGCCACGTTATTTTTTTCCCCGTGGGATTCCCCGCGTTGGCTGCGGGGGGTGGGGGAGGGGGGAGGGTAGCCACGCCGCGACCAATGAGCTTCGCCGCAAATATCGGGCGGTGTGCATCGTCGAATTGCAGGATTCCACGCGGTTCCCAACGGTGCTGTGGTCCCACCGGAATGAACGTAGTGTCATTTGGAAGTTGCCGCCCCTCTCACTTTGTGTTCACGCGAGGTAGGTTAATGGTGGTTGGTTGCCTTGATAAAGAAATATTTGGATTCCCGCAATCTGCGTGGTTATAGGACTTCAATTCGCTAATTAGCTGAGAATAAGTTTTGAATTTTATGAGAATAATATTTCTTACAAAATGATGACTTGAATAGTTTTTCATAGAAATCCGTACGATTTCTTACACTGTTTGTTCTTAGTTTCATCATCCCTTTTAGGGTTTCATAAAACGTTCTTTCCAGTAAGTTAAGAACATGAAAGTTCAAAATTTCGTAAGGCACCGCCCCCAAACATGAGAGAACTATTGTGCAGACGTCAGACAAAATTGCTGACGTTTTACAGAAAAGCAGGAACTTTTTTGATAAACTTGGTTAGGGTCTGATGCGAGAATTTAGGTTATTAGAATGGTGTTATTACTGATGCTGTTAAGTAAGCATGTGATTATTTCTAATTGATCGAAATAAATAAAATCGATTAATATTAAATGTATTGAACGGCATGGTATTTGATTATTACTTTTTCACCCAAAATTATGGAAAAACTACTAATATTTTCTGACGTACCTGACGTTATTTAAAGAACTAATTTTGAAGTACAGAACATTCAGAAAAAATGTGGCTGTAGGAGGTGCTCCGATACCTTGTTTAACTTTCGAAATGTTTGAAAATTTAGTGGTTTCAATGAAAATTGGTCTTACGCAATATTTAGTAAAGGTTTCCGGCAAAAAATGGAAGCATATTTGAGAAAATATCGAAAATGCTTCGCTTGCACGTAAATTACTCGCCCAAATGAAAATATCTCTTTAAAACTCGAGTTGCTATAACAACGGCCTGATCGATTGGGAAAAATCAGTTTGGAGGAAATTTCTATATACGGTTTAGGCGCTAATATTGTTCACTCAACGGAGAGACGTATGTCCGAAATTTTTTTTTATTATCAAGGAACCACAAAAAGTGCATTCTAAGTACACTACGTATTCTATAAAGTAATGTACTATGTACAGGAGCACGAAAATCCACCGTTTTGTAAATGGGACATTTGTTACACTACTTTTTCTGTACTATGTCGTAGTACACGAGAAAGTAAAATTTTAATTTCAGTAAAACAGGAAGTTAGTTCCTTAAAACATTATTTATCCACATTCCAAAAAGTCGTGTGAAGCTATCGCTGAAATGAAAGTATCTACTGGCATGTTGCAGATTTGAAAACCATTCTCCCTCATATGATAATTTTCTCAAGTGTATCAGTAACTGCTCTCGCGGATAGCTCATTGGTCGGCGTGCTCGCTTTCCATTATGCAAGGTTTGCTTCCAGGTCGGACAAGATTATTGTGTGAGTTTTCCTTGCAATGTCCCAGTGTACGTTGCTGTGTGACGATGAGAAAACTCACTTCTCAGGTTGAGAAGACCATAACACGGCGTAGGGATGCCTACGTGCTCACTACACGTACCCCGTAACCAATGGTCATAAGGCCGAGACGCCAATGGTAGGCACAGACTTCGTCAGAGGCTATTGCGCCAAAGTACATACATATCAGTAAGTGTCAGGCAAGTTTTACTATACGTACCTGTACTCAAAAGGGACATTTCACGCTTTTTACTTTTCAGAGTGAAGTTGAAGTTTATTCTGTCATAGAAATTTTTTTTGTGTTTTAAAATGTCGCATCATAAATAATTAATATTCAAATGAAAAAACAACATTATATTTACTCTCTCGTGTACTCTATGAAAAACAAAGTAAAATATGATTGGAGAAAATTGTCGATTTTGTATAGAAAAACGCGTGCTGGGGTCCCCCGCACTGAAGTGATTTTTTTCTTTTTCCTACACGGAGTATAGTTTCTTCGTAGTATGCTCAAAACACACTCGCACATTTTGTGGACTCTTGATATGTAAAAGTTACTTTTCTCAAAGCGTTTGTCTGTGTGTAACAAGCGTCTAAACTGAACAGAGGGTTTTCACTAAAATGGTATTTCCCGATCGATCTTCGTGATTTTGTGACCTCTAAAATGAAAGAAATAATTTTCTGACTCTTCTTTACTTGAAACCCAAATAACATTTTTAAAATATTTGAAATAAGAAAATTAGTTAAAAAAATTATAATGGCGAATATCTATTTTTAGTAAAACCTCTCAATTTTTTAAAAACATTCGTTAAATCTCTGCATTTTTTTGCAGAAGTAGAAAACATTTTTGATTTCCTTCTAAAATTACATTATCGAAGGTAAGCATTTAAAAAAAACTGTTTTTCCAAATTAGATCTTAAAACTGAATGCCAAGTTTTCAAAATTATAAGAGGATTGTGAGTAACTTACACATAAAAAAGACTGAAAAGTTTTTGAAAAGGCTCCTAATTTACTATTTAAATTTTTGAGACAAATTTGCTTAATAACATTGCGTAGGTACGATTTTCATTAAAAAAACAACAACAAAATTTTGGAAATTACAATCGTTTAATATCTGTTATATTATAAATGTAATGGGTGAGAAAATATCACAGAAATTTGAACCTTCCCACAAAACTATCGACCTATTGTGCACTCACATAGTACCCATGAATGCTGTGCGTGGAATTTCAATGTCTTAATTATCAGTGACTGTTTTTGTTTCATCGTTGCGTAAAACCTCAAATACAAATGCCACATTATAGATTTAGTGCAAATAACGGTAGCTTCTGTAACTCCCATTATACTGGCAGGAGATTAAACGGGAACGCAAAGGCTGTTTCCAATGATGATTATGGCTACCAAACCACAATGAATTGTTCTATAATACTCCGGCATGTGTTCACTGGCCAGATGAGCTACACATGGGGTCACATCATTATCTGTGATGCAAATCTACGTTCTGTTCTCTGCGATACGTAGAATATGTTATCTCGATGCAAAGATATCAAAATATATGTGAGTGTAAGTGGTAAAATTAAAATTCAATATACTTTGTACAAGAGTAAGATTCTAAGAGGTATGGCCAAGGAAGCAAATATATTCATCATTGTAGCATTTTATGTGCATTTTTACATCACAATATGATTTTCAAGTTTCAATCAATACACCGCTGTATATAGTGCGTTGTTTTTCGTGTTTTTAGAAATTCTCGGAAAATGTCGTTTAAATCTGTTTTCATGTATTTCGTGGTTGACGTTAATTTGCTGCATTTATTTAGTGCAATTATACACAATTATTAAATTTGTGAAATAAAGGTGAAGTTGCTATGTTTTCAAATTGTTGGGTGCAATTTGATTCAGCTATCCCAACGATTAATTCGAGAGAATTTTTACTCCGGGTTACCAATTCAAATGTTTACGTAACACTAGTCTTCGTGACATTTTTATAGAAGTGTATTGCATTGAGGAAGTCTTCTGCGTACCATAATGACGCCTTTCAAACTTTACCGCTCTTTATCGTGTTACGATTATTTCTTATTTTGTTGGGGAAATATGATAAATAGACATTCACGACAAAGAAACCAAAAGCAATTTATTCAAAAAACTAAAATGAATCATTTCCATATATTATTTTTATTAATTGTAATAGGTACCGTGACGAATTTTTTTGTTGTAATAACGCCATTAATATATTAGTCTAAAAGCCAAAGAAATATAAATACCAATTATTTTCATCTAATAAAAATAATTGAACATCCCCTCTCTATTTCAATTATTTCAATGCAATAAATGTCGGTAAATAATTTTTGATATTAGTAGCTTCCTTCAGATTGACATTAGATATAATTTCATGGCACATTTTATTTGCACTGCTGATTTGCATTTATATTATTGTAACGTATTTTTTATTTAGACTCTGCTCATACTGTTTGATCACTTCTCGTAAAATGATTGTAATATACTGGCAACTGGCGTATACGAGTCGACCCATTTCATCTAAGTTTAAGGTTAGAGCTCTTCTTCTGAATTCTAATAAAGAAGCGATGAATTGCAATAAAAGAACATAGAAATGATTGATTGTATAATCTTTCAGATTTCACAAGCGATCAATGTGTGTAGTAAGGATTATTCTGTGGTAAATTTTTACGTTTTCTCTAAAATGCATTATAAAAAATGTTTACTAAATATTCAAAGTTAACAAAAAGTGCTAAATTATTTTCTGTAACTCGAGCGACAATCTGCTTTTGATCTATATTTAGTTGAATCAGCAATTGAAACACTTGTTCACGCTCCCGTTTATTGCGTCTTTTAAAATATTTATACCTGTTATCAAAAAGGAATAAAACGGGAGTGCAGTACGTTGTATTTAGTATGAAAGTGTAGAAAGTCTGTTCCGACATACAGTTCAGTAAAGCTGGGTTTTCCGCTCACAATCAAAGGTAATTAAAATCGGATGGCTCGACTCGGCTTTTGTGTTGAATAAACTGGGCAGCAGTTGCTGAAATAATGAGGTGAAATAAAAGTTAACTATCTATCGTCGTGTGATATATCGGTCGATCATTTTACAGCACAACCAGAGACGTTACTGCCCTACGTCCAAAGCAGCTTCGGTCCAGTTATTTCCCGATTTGTCTGTGTGTGTGTGTCTGTCTGTCTGTCTCTTCTCTCTCCTTCTCTCTCTCTCTCCCTCTCTCTCCTTCTCTCTCTCTCCCTCTCTCTCCCCCCTCTCTCTCTCCCCCTCTCTCTCCCTCTCTCTCTCTCTCTCTCACACTCACACACACACACACACACACACATCAGTCACAAGCGTTGAAGTGACCTCGAAACAATTTCGGTTTCGAAAACAGCCTCCGCTCTATTTTCTCCTTCTCTTTCGTCACAGCACCGCTTCGTCCTTCGTTCTCTTTCTTCTTATCCGTACCTCTTGTGGTATCCTACCACTGACAAATTTGCGTCAGACGCGTCGCCGTTGCATTTAGAGTTTACGTGCGTATATTTGCGGACGAAATGAGTTTAACATCTGCGTGTAATTTCATGTTGAATTATAGTATATTTCATTGCGTCTTTATATGCGCCATCAACGTTGGCTTGTTGACGTGCGTTTTATAGCCTTTAAATTTACAGCCCGGCCAGCCAGAATGAAGCCTATGATTTATATGGAGTTCCAGTGGGCCGACTTAACTCGCCGCAATGCGCGTGCGTCGCCCCAATGGAGGTGGCTAAGGGACCGGCTGCGATAGCTCGGCGTAAACATCGATGTCCTTGCAACATCGTTGACCGGGAGATCTGAGTGTCAGTATGAATGAATGCTTTATTTTACGTGGCCTGCTCTTCCGTCTGACCACGCAAATTTCGTTACGCTCCTTTCACCTACTAGGGGAGAAAGAAGGTATTACTTGGGCGACGAAACAGGCCATTTGAATTTAGCTCAGAGGCTTCATTTAGGCCTGAGGATCTTTTACATGCAGTAAATCTACCAAAATGGGACAGACGACTTTACTTTCTCTCCAAAGGAAGGCGTACGAAGGATTGTTTTGCCTTTAAAAATCCACGGCTTCGATCAGGGTACTTGGGTATAACAGCCCGATACGCTAACCGTTATACCATCGCCGCCGCCAATCGCATGGAGACGGATTTCGACGCTAGCTATTGAATTCAACAATTGTCTGGAGGAAATGTTTAGCAACCGAATGGTCTGATTGATAGTTTTCTGTGTTTTTTCTGGCCATTACTTTTCGAATGTGTGTGAATTGTTTGTCAGCGCCGAATTATCTTCCAGCAGGAGAAGAACACTGCCACCTTTCAGGATGTAACCTGCTCTACACTAATGAGACTAATGACCAAAGTACTTATTCAGCTAGGTCGAATTCAGTCGCTGTCTGGAGGAGAATTCTAGCGGACGGCTGCCCTGATCGGTAGTTTTCCGTGGTTTCTCCGATCAACACCAGGTGAATGCCGGAGCAGTACCCTACCCGACAGGCCACGAACCACGCGTGATCTTTCCTTCCTCTTCCTTGTCCTATCGTCTCCCATTACACACACACACACACTAACATGCACTACACTACCACATATTCCGGGAGACCGGCCGGGAGCTTAGAGCTTGTCCTGACTGGGGCGGTGCCCCGCTGGTGGGTGAGTCCTGGTTAGGGGAAAACCCCACTTGCTGACGGTAGATCGGCGCCGGATCTCGCCATCCAGCGGTGGAAGATCACCGCCATCTCCTGAGAAAAACATGCATTACACTTACGGGACTAATGATCAAAGCAGGTGACGCGCCGGGAAACACAAAAAAATCAATCAACCAAAGTAGTTAACGTAGGGAAGGGAATAGGTAACGAGAACCTATTCTCATTCCCTCCCTCGGGTGGAAGGGAAATAGAGTGTATAAGGCCGAGGGAACATCGTGGGAAGGAAGTAGTGAGTTGAAGAAGAGGGGAATCTACAAATATTGTGTGGTGAGTCTGCTCCCGTTCCGACTCCGAGGACTGAGATGCAAATTTCTGTCGATTCACGTAGAATTTGTGGTGAACTAAACGGTTTTGTGGGAAGTTTTCTCCTTGTTACCCCGTTACCATTGCTTTTAATTCTTCCATTGCCCCATCATATTGAATATTATATCAACTTTTTCACCCCGTCGTCCATTCAACCAAATATTACAGGTACAGATTCTTAAAAAAATATGATTTGATGAACATGATAAAGTAGAATGCGTTGTAAGAACGGAATGATAGGCAGACATACATCGTTTACGGTGGGCGCATCTGTATAGCTTTTCGAAGACAGGAGAGTTAATGAAAGAGTGTAATAATACTGTATTAAAGGAGGGTAAAAAAGCCGTCTAGAAGCTCAGTATGTGTAGAAGTGTAAATTGAAGTGAACTATTGTGTCTGTGGCAGACAGACACACTGGGAGAAGCACTAAACCGACGAAAGCCACCGGTAACGAATGAACGATGACTCGACAAAAATCGGAAGAGTAAAACATCTTATGGACGGCTCGAAGGCAATATAGCGTGGGTACGTTTGTGAATGGGCTCGCAGTAATGGTGTATTAAACGGACCGACATTCAGGGGTTAACTCTACACAGTAATGATGTTCAACCATAGAATAGAGAGAGTAAGTATGAAATGCAACTGACTGCAAATTATATCTGTAGAAGGTTATCAATGAAAGTAAGATCAATGACACTCTTAAAGAAAAATTAGCGTACAGAGAACAAGGATGAAACATCAAGAAATCTAACCTACGAGGCAAGTACACAAGACAGGAAGATCTCTGGGCATAGCATTGGTGTGAGCAACGGAATGGGAGTGCGAGTACTCCGAAGAGGAGGTACTGAGGTCCCAACCTCCCACCTGCCACGACAGCCACCGACGGTATTAAAGGAGAGTTATTAACAGGGATGAATAAATTACAGAAGTAAATCAAGACATGAAAATTGCGACCCGGATTTATGGACATCAAGGCTCTCTGGAACATAATTAGAGGACAAGCGGGAATGGACGCGCGCGGTTGGTCTCCGCCCTTTGTGCCGGTGTTTTACGCTCCCATGTCGCCCGCCTGGAATGTGGCGGGGAATTTTACGGGCAGATATCGATCTTGGTGAACTCGTTTTAAACGTCACTTAAAAACATTTTTGCAGCCAAAATATTCCCTTGTAAAAGATAATGCGGTGGAAGTTGTGATGTGTTGGAATGGCATATCCCAAGGCAAAATATTTAATTATTAATAAGAATATTAATACAATAATAATAATAATAATAATAATAATAATAATAATAATAATACATAAGTAATAATGATAGTTAATAAACGAATGGAAAACGGTAGACAAGCTAATGAAAGTAATAATTACAGTAACAATAATAACTGTCTTACTCAGCAGTTTGATAACAAAAGGATTTGAAAAATAATTTTAAAAATCTCTTCAAATTGATATTGAAAGGCAGTGTCAATTACGTGGAATTATGAGTAAAATCTCTTTATCTTTTTCGATTTGTGTTGTATCGACACATTCATATCTATTTACGTATTGTTGAAACTTGGCCCAAAACGATGGTTGAAAAAGAGAGTAGTCAATGACGGGTGCCATCAGAGTGGCTTATGAGTTAAGCCCGTCGCCCTAGGGCATCCATCTCTGTGATGTATAATTCCGTTTACCACCACGAGAGTCGTGGCGGGAGACGACAGGCTGTGACGTTTCGGCCTCAGGCAACGCTTCTTTGCTGGCATACCCATGTATCACACCTAGTAGTATATCTGTGATTTGCATCAGAAGTTTGTCAGTGTAGTAAATGAATAATTCGGTTGCAAAAAATATTGTACAATAGGGGAAAATATGAACAGATTACAATTTAAGATTTGATCAAATTATTATACTTTCTATTCGGTTTTCAACGAATTTTATTTAATAGAAAAATAGCCAAATTGTTTTCTGACCCTTCAACGTGAATTCTTACCGGTTTTCACCTGTTCTCTTTTGTTTCTCACAAAGTTATACTTGTGTATATTTATAACGGTGGTAAAACACACGAAAACTCACTTAGAAAGGAATAAGAAATTAGGAAGAACTTAGAGCTTTCTACTCAACTACTTTTTGTGATTTTTGTTTTAAATAAAAGGCAGTGGGCCCAGACGGGTTATCACTACCTGCTAATAACTTCAAGTATACACACTAACTGTTATTAAAATCGTAAAATTAATGGAATCAGTACTTATCTGGCGTCATTTTTGTTAATTATGTCGTTTTTTAAAGCTACTATATACCATGTACTTTGTTTTTCTATTTTCACTAGATCGATCGAAACATCAATGACAGATAATTTTTCATAGCGAGTTCATTAAGTTCAAAGTTTAAAGATCGTTTTTAAATGCTAACATTAGTGAGGATATATGAATACAAGGTCCAGCAATTGATTGACATATTTTTTGACAAAAAATGTTAGTGATTATAATGGTATGGGTTTTTATGTTATTGGAGTTAAGAATATTTAACAGAATTTCCTCTAGTAGTGTACTCAAACATACGTGGACAAATAACAATATATAAAAAATATTTTAATTAAATTTTCAAAAACATGTTTAGGTAACTCTCTTTTACAGTGAGTAATAATTACATTGTTGTAGAATTTGTCAAACTCGCTACTCATTAGTCTTGTAAAAATAACTACTGAACGACATGAAAATTATTTTTCAGGTTTTTGGTTTTATATATCTATTTATAGAGTACTTTCTCTTGTAACATTACAACAGGTGTTTCGTTTGTTCAATATAATGACCTGAGTACACCTCATCTTTATTTAATTAACCTGCTGACTCGAAATATAAGCAAAAGTTATTTATATGTCATCTTGTATTCGACACGCGTTTACCAATATTTATCACGGTTCGTTTATACGACCCGTGTATCTATTTAGCTGTAAAAGCTCCAATATTACACACTCACTTCGGCTTCCTTTGTCATTGTTTTTCTTTTTTTTTACATAAACTCTTCATTGTTTTATCTCTTACGTATAATATATTTATATTTTTAGTGTCTTGAAATGAAATTATTTATTTCAGTATTTTATCACAAAAGGAGTACTTCTATTTTTTTGTTGACTCTAATGTTTCAAAAACATTTATTGGATGGCAATTTGTGAACAACTCATTAAGTAGATGAATAAACCATTCATAATAAGCTGAATCTTAAATTTAAATTTAAATTTAAATATGGAATCTTATTACAAAATTTGGACTGTACTATTATTTATTACCCGAGTCGTAACACACGTAACTACCAATCATAGAACTCTAAAACATGATGAATAAAAAACGTATTTAAATCGCTTATCGCTGACTATTCAGCCACGTTTTTGCGATTTAAAAATATAAAACACCCGTTTTCACTTGCGTAATTTCCCACACAAATGAAAGTAGATATTAGGACTACTTGGATATAGCCTGAATTCTGATGCTTAAAATTCTTAAGGCTTATGTTGCTCATACAGAAAAGATATGTAGGTAAATATAAATATACTGCAGAAGCTATAAATCAAGAAAATGTTTCATGCATATTTTTCCCAGAATCAGGTTAATAAAATTAATTCTCTTACGTCTGTACGTCAAGATCAAATTTGAACTTCGTAATTTGAAAGAATGGGAACGAAAACTTTATACTTTCTCGAGTTTAGGAAAAGAGGTGAGAAAATACTATTATATGCCCCAGCCGCCTGTATTACTTCTCTGCTGTTGTGATAATGAACGGAAATATAACACAATATTCAGATTTAATAATGAGAATATCGCAAAAAGAAATTTACAAAAAGCTATAATCATAAATATTGTTACCTATCTCCAATGTACCATACATAATGCTCAAAAGTCCCGGCAAAAAATTTATGTCCATCCCTTCGAAAGTACATCCTGTTCGTGGGCTTTGTACTAGCTGTAAACACAATATTTCTGCATTTTGCATACAAGCACATCAATAGACAAACTATACTAGAAAGGCACAATGCTTTGGTGTTCCAAACATATGATTTTTTATTGTTATTTACATACTCATAACATCTAATCTATTAATATTTATATTGTAACGAGTCGAAATTAGAGATGATATTTCGTCCATATTTGGCTTCAAGACACGGCATATTGGGACAAAAATACAGATTGGAAAAGCTTTGGATATCATATAGACGGTCGACTTAAAAAGATGGACGGAATCAACAACGAGATAGAAAATGGACGTTCTGGAATGAGGACGTAAAATTGTTGATAGAGCATTTCAGTCGGCGTGGCGTAACTCAGTGAAGAATTTAGAAGCAATAAATGCAATGTGATATTGGCGGTATATTGCATTGTGAAGCATGTGAAGCCGTGACGCAGGACCACGCAGTGACCGCATGAAGCAGAACTTGAATCCTGCTTCGCAGTACGGAAGCCGCTCCTTGACGATTGATCCAGGAAGAAATTACTACAGTGAATATTGATGAAAGGAAGTTTGGCGGCATGTTTTTTTTCTGACGATTCGAGATTTGAAATCTTTCCCCGTAGAAAATTAGAAGTTAAAAAAACAAAGAGAAGTTCATCCCTGCTTCAATCGCTCCAGTTGTCCAGGAAGGTATTCCAGATATATCACATTTGAGGGGATTACAGGATGTAATGTTTTGTACAAATTTGTTAATAGTGTTAAATATTGCACTGCTATAGAGAAGGTCCGTGTAACAGCTTTGAGGTCCAATTTCATTTTTCGGCGCATTGCGTTCCCTGACAACTTGTGAGCTTGTTTTGAAGCCACGATGTTGGTTGATGTGTTGCAGCAGAAATCTAGAAATTCTAATTTCAGTCCTATTTGAGGCAAACAATAGAAATGGCACACAAACTGGAAAACAAAAAAGTTCCAAAATAATGAACTTTTAACGTTTAACTTTTTACGCTTTTCGAGGCAAACGATGGAGAAGGATTGTCTTAAACTCATACACCCAATGCTGGACTACTTCAACGAACCCATGAATCAAAGCATAAACTGACCGATAGATTTTTAAAATACCGAGAACAACTTATTTTCTGAGATTTTGAGAAATATATGATCAATTAAAAGTATGAATATTTATGTTTTTATAAGTAGTTGGTATATAGTATATGAGTAGTTGGTTATGGTTTTTTTGACAGAACGATAGTGTGCACGGTCGTTAAAGGTTTTGCAATTGCGTGATTTTGCACTCATTATTTGTACCATATAAAGGGAAGAAACTTTCCTCGACTCCTTCCCAGATGGTTCTGTGAGTAATAAACGTGAACTCTATTTCAGTGTGGTGTCAAACTGAGCATGGTTTTTAGAAAATAACTTGTATACATACGTCTACGCAAAGAAGAAACTAACGTTTCCTATGGGATGTCAAAAAGTCATCATGCATCAGAAGTATCTTATTTTGATGGTTTTTACTGTGTAAATCTTTATTCTCTCTTCGAAAACAATTAAGAAGCAGGTAGAAAATTAAAAAAATATCCAAACCGTTACAAAGAGTAACGCTTGTTTCATTTCAAATTCAATGAGTGTGAGACATCAACTCACCTCCATTTATGAACCAAAGTTATAGCAATGGTTTATTAATTATAAAAGTAAGCTGCATCGTTTGCCCAACAAGATAACCCACCACACTAGACAGCGGCAGCATGCATCCAGTGCCAAGTTCGTCCCCCTCCGCTCCCACAGCCAGAGATAAAACAGCGCCATTAATCCGACAATTAACTCCAGCGCACAAACTTTGAGCGCAGTATTTTGTGCGTTCGCGCAATGTGTGGGTCTTCTGCCTCCCACATACTGTGAGACAGCGGTGGGGTTTATCAGTGACATCGGCCTGTTGTGGTATCGCGCCGGGCCCGGGCGCCTGGACTGTGGCGCGGCGGGTGGGGAATGGAGGGGAGGGGCGGGGGAGGGGGCGGGGCGGGCGTGGAGCGGAGCGGACTCCAGTCGCGATAGTCCGCGACCCGCCCTTATCTCTGCTTCCTTATTTCTTTGCCAGCGCCACCGCATGAGGCTGCCTGTAGCTTTTGCGGTTCCATCTCCCTAAGGAGGCGACCACAGTGGAGCCGATTTTGGCCGAAATTTTGGTCGGCCGATTTTGGACGTTTTCATCAAATTGTTTAATACATTAATTGGTGTTTCGGGGTCGTCACTGCTAAGATCATTAGTCCTGTAAGTAATGTGCATATTATTATCTCGGGAGGTGGCGGTGAACTTTTTTAGCTGGATTGCAATATCCGGCGCCGACCTACAATTTGTTTTGCCGGGTTTTCCCCACCTAGGTGTCGCACACTAGCAGAGCACTGCTTGAGCCGGGAGAAGCTCTAAACTCCAGACTGGTCTACCGATCGTACGTGTATGTAAGCAAGGGTTGAGGATAGGACAAGGAGGAGGAAGGAAAGACAGCGCGCGGTCTGTGGCTCGTTTGTTAGGGTACTGGTTCTGCATTCGACTGCTCTTTATAGGAGAAACCGCGGTAAACTACCGACCGATCAGAGCAGGCGGTCGCTAGAATTCTTCTCCAGACACTGGCTGAAGGAATTTAGCTAGTGTTGAAAATCTTGCCGTCATCGGGAGTCGAACCCTAGGACCTTCCGGTCACGGTCAGAATCACTGCAGTGACGTCAGTTGCTGGTCTGAGCCATCTAAGCCGGTGTTTTCGCCCGAAATTTGCCGAATTCGTTGAAACACGTGCTAGTAAATGCAAATGTTCATGGTGAAACCAAACGACTTCCAACGGTGAAAGAAACCTTAGACTCTGAGATGTAAATGTTTCACTTCTGTCAGGTCCATTTGCTCCAAGTCAGCTGGAGAATCAAGGCCATCTCCAATCTGAAATATATATTATATTTGGGCGAGTCTAATGAAACATTTGGATGTTTTTCGGAAGAAACAAGTCGAAGGTTTTCTCCCGCAGTCGTCTAGTAGGAACAACCAATATTTCGGTAGTGGCTAACGCTGCTTGACGACGCTTTCTCCGTCGCGGTCTTGTCTGTTTTGGTTTTCTCCTCTATTTCTGTCCGTTTTCTTGAGCATCGGGATCATTTTCGTCATGCACGTTGAAAGTGTATTCGTTTTCATGGGATATTGGCAATTCTGATAAAATTTTATTTATAATTTGTAAGAAAGTATATAAGCTATCATCCATTTCGCAAATTGTATATTTAACAGTACAAAATACTGTAAGTAGTTCAGATGAATCTTCAAATATCAAAATCGACAATTCGTTTCATAATATTCTGTATACAGAATATCAATATAGAAGTAGACATAAAATATTTGCAATGCTTTTAAACAATTTTATAAATAAAACTCAAGGATGAAATCTTCTTCTTCTTCACTTCACGGGTGAGGGAAATTCCCTGTTCCCTCTTCATTACACCATCTCTGTCGTGGACGGCCAATCTCTCTTAAGGATGAAATGTGAAATAAAACAAGAAACAATAAGTTTTTCGGGTCGTCGCAGGATCTATTTGTGGACGCTGATTTGCAAGAGCTGAGATAGCTTCGTCTACGTTGACAAGTGGAGTAATGGAACTGAGCTAATATTTTCAAACATTTGGGCTTTACAACGAACACCTAGAAGTAAATTATCTTTTCCGCAGTATTTTCAAACAGTAGTGGTTGAAATGATAAAATATTGTCTTTTATTTTTTTTCATCACAGGAATACGTTGCACTATAAAATTTTATTCTTTCTTGTGAACATTTGTACTCGTGCGTGTTATTTTGCTCTCTGTTGTCTCACCTACTTTCAGTGTGTATATAATTTTCTGCCTTGTTTCGTATTCTTTACGTCAACGATAATTTTTTCACCTCTTTACTCAAGTCCTATTGGGTTTATATTGTATTAATTACTTTAATAATCGAATCGAGTATGTGGACGCGATAATCTGGATCAGCATCTTCTTTATTTGTGAGTCAGCGTCAATACTACACCCCCTTCCTTTGCTCTTCCTCTCCTACCACTATATTTTCTTTCTCCTATACTTCTGTTATCCGTTCCACGTTTAGCGTTTTTTTATTTGATTTCTTTACATTGTGTCCACTCCAATATTTTGTGTTCCAATCGCCCATTCCTTTCCGTTTATGTACTTTTCCTACTTCTCGCCGAAACAGAGCTTTCCACTATATATGATTAATTTGCTCAGGAGCAAGGCCAGGGCCCCTTACATGTTTTGAGCTTTTTTCTGTATTCTCTCAACGCAGTGTCGCATTTTTCACGTTTCATAGCTTTATGCTACCCACTACGTTACGTATTCTCTTATTGCGCATGTTAGTTACTTTATTTTTACTTATATTTCTCGTACCCTAGACATAACTTCAGTATATTCCTTCCATTTATTCTACTTTTTCTTCTTCTTGCATTAAGTTTTCTCTCTTTCTCTTTCTCTCTCTCTTTCTCTCTCTCTCTCTTTCTCTCTCTCTCTCTCTCTCTCTCTCTCTCAATAATTCATTATTGAAAATTTATTGTTATTTAAATTTCAATTATTTTAATTAATGTGATTATTAATATAACAATTTGAACAATTTAATCGAATGTTTTCTTCACAGAAAGTCCGTTTCTTCTTTGCGGGAGATATCCTCTATTAATATTTTTCTCAGGTGTTGCCACGCGTCTGTGCATCGCCCCAAGTTCTTACATTCTTTTTTTTTTCTTCTGCCGACTTGGTTTCATTTCTAGTATTTTCGACAATTCCTCAATCGTCTCCATCGAGCTTCGTTTACTTCCTGCTTTGAATGACCGCTCAGCTTAAACGATGCTTACAATGCAATTGTTAACGACTGCCAATGTCAATACTATTAACCATAGAAACATGCTGCAAAAATTACGTCAATCTTAAAAATGCGACCGGATAAGTTAAAACTTTGTGACATATAGGTAATACGTCGCTATATGCTGATTGGTTTGTTTATTCATTCGTGCTAAAACTCTCGTGAATAAACAACAGACTCGGACATAATAGCTTATATTACTTACATGTAAAATAAATATATAAATATTCATAATTATCTATATTCATAGCGCAGTTAAAGTGATCTTATTATTTAGCTACTATATTTAGCCACCAACCCTACGACCGAACAGCTCCCGTGCGCTCTCGTGCCGTTGGCCCCCATCGCTAGCGTTGCCTCCCTCGCCCCCGCCCCGCCTTGCCACGCCCCGTTCCTCCCCCCCCCGCCCCTCTCCGCCTCGTCCCCGCCCCGCCACTCCAGCCCCGCCCCTCCCCGCCTCGCTCTTCACTACTCGTCCCACCCGCTCAGCCCCGCCTCTACCCCGCGACCGGCCTCTGCCGCTCTTGTGGCGCCGCCGGACAGTATCGCCGTCACGTGCCGCGGGTGCTGCGGCCGTTGCCATGGAGACGCTTTGGTGAACTGCGCGCTCTCAGCTCGCCGCTCGCCGCGGGCTGCTTTGCTTGTGGAACTCTGCGACCTTTGTGCCCCTAAACGGGGCGCTGCCGAGGATCCGCTTCCACGAAGAATTCCAACGGCGGATAAAAGGATAGATGATTCGTGACATTTTATTCAAAACGTATTGCAAATGCAAATAAGTAATCAGTAAGCTTAGTTCAGTATGTGTGTGTGTCAGATGCGGGTTTTAATATTACTAAAGGAAACATCCCTATCTGAATGGGACGAGACGTTGGGTGAAGTACCGCTGAGAGAGCGAGGAGAGGGTCCCTTGATAGCTGATGGCTGAAATACTCGTAATTGACGGTTTTGTAAATTTGTTGCATGGTTTGATGTACAAAATGATAACAAGATGGCTGTAGATGCAGATGCTGATGTTATCTGTCACCACATGAACAGTATAGGATCACGTCCAGAAATTAATGGAAAGAGATATAGGACGAAATGAATGAACTTAAAAGATCAATTTAAGGCTTAGGGAACAAAATTCCAATTCTTCCATGTAAATGGACCTTTAATATAAAGGTGCCGACTGTACAATGTCTTGAAAATAAATGTCCGTAATCCTACTATTCAATATTTTATGAGAATTCCTAATAATGTAGAGGATATTGAATGATACACAAAACTTTGCTTCCTGGTGCAGACGCAAATCATGATGAACTTACTCTACTCCTTTTGTTATACCTAAGAAACTATATTTCATCGTTACACAATGCTAAATAATTTTTATTTTTTGTTTGTTGCAGGTACGCAATGTTGACATTTCAATCCTTCCTAATTGGGTGCAAGAGAAACACACTTTGCGTAAGTAAATGACTCTTTCTAGTGGATTGTCCTACCTTCGTGACTGAGAAAACACCATCAGAATGCAAGACTTTCCTGTAGACAACTAGATCCCATCGGAACACCCTGTGTTACGCGCCCGAGACGAGAAGACTTTTCACAAACAACCTGTGCCTTTCCTGCGCTGGTTGAGTGTTTGTGGTGGTCGCGCACATACTACAGTAGCAGCGCTGCAAAGAATCTCGTCGCAAAAAAACCTAGAATGAGCGCCACGCGGAAGGTTTCCTTCAAGATCTGGCCCGATGCGGAAGGAGCGGAAGTCTTGAAAAATGAAGTACGAACAGCGGCGGCGTAGAAAGGGGCGGGCATTGAAAAATGTAGCGCATGCAAAATGCACACGGCGAGCGTGCGTTTTGAATTTCTAACGTTTTCTTCGCTGAATTTTATGGCTTTATACGGAGAGAGAGGTACCGCAGCGCTGGTTGTTATCTGATATGTCGCGCAAACTTGTTAGGTTCATTTGCATAAGGCAAATCATTATGCAAAGGAACGCGTAGTATATTGACTAGACGCGCCCACGTAGTGTCGTGCTGTTCGAAAATATTAAATAAAGTTAGTTCTTTTGATGTTTTATCTTTTTTTAAAACAACTATAAGTTTCCCCTAGACTTGAGCGGAATATAACAGATAGTAATAGCATCATCAATTAGGTATGTCAAACATTTCATTAATAGTTGTGATATATGAGCTTTATGTTTGACATTCCTAAAATTTTGAGCAAGGTGACTTTTCCAAAATTATTCCGGATAGTAAATTGGTAAGGGTTTGGTTGTTCATTCGACATTTAAATAAAAAACTGGCGTTTTTATTAATAATGAAAATATTATTTTGCAGTTTTAATTGGTAATATGTTACTGTATTTTAAAAAATATTTATATTGCACAAGATAAAATGGCTTTCCTAGTAATAATTTATCTCTGTATAAATTTAGTATTAATAATACTCGTATTATATCGTAATGATGCTAACTATTTATTTCTACAAAACAAATGAAATCACTAAAAACTGTAGCTTTAAAATTTCCCTTTTAGTTTCAAATAAAATGATTTTCTATGTTCATATACATTTTTCCACCGCATCAAAACATGGAATACAGCGCAGCCAATACTTTGCATGTTGGCTAAAAATACGAGTACATTTCATTGTATGGAATGATCCGGAGTTGTCTTCATTCTCATACATTTTGTCTTTTCCTCTATAGTCTCTGAAACACCGTAAACACTGAGCCTGTTTCGGCGAATTACGCATGTGATGCACCGTGCAGCCATTCTTCTCCTCGTTTAATCACCCATTCTCCCGTTCTCCCAGAACGCGTTGCTGCTCCCACCGCCCTCACACAGTCACCACCAATGCCCTAGCCATCTTCGCCACCCCCTGCGCCCACTGATTTAAACGTCATGTAAAGTATTTTCAGCGCTCATACTACGAACTCTATCGTCACTACTATTATTGTATCTCCAAATATCATATCTGTCACCATTGCACATCAATTCAGTACCATCGCTCCCGACGCAATCACCACAACTACCATAATTACGGCATCTATTCAACACAATCACAAAATCACTGTGAATGTGACCACCAAAACCATTATTAGCGCAATATAGTACTTAAACCATTATTAGCGCAATATAACCTATGCTATGACCATAGCCAAGTCCATCGCCGCGTCCACCATTACTTCCTGTGCCATTTTCCCCTTCTACTTACCTCCACTACTTGTTTCATCACTACGTAGTTTCTTCCATCATTACGACCATTCCGCCGCGTATAACCTTCTCCTCCTTCCCATCCCTACCTCCACCATAATCTCAATCACCATCTCTACTAAGATGATCATCATTACCATCACGATCACTATAAAGACAACTTTTCCTATTAACTTCATAACCTTATGACCTCCACTTTTACTACCACTACTTCGACCGCCATTTCCTCCAAAGCCTCTCCTACTATCTCCGCCCACCGATTTCCCCACCACCGTCCCGTCCGTCACCACAGTCTGCTCCACTACTTCGACCGCCATTTCCTCCAAAGCCTCTCCTACCATCTCCGCCCACCGATTTCCCCACCACCGTCACGTCCGTCACCACAGTCTGCTCCACTACTTCGACCGCCATTTCCTCCAAAGCCTCTCCTACCATCTCCGCCCACCGATTTCCTCACCACCGTCACGTCCGTCACCACAGTCTGCTCCACTACTTCGACCGCCATTTCCTCCAAAGCCTCTCCTACCATCTCCGCCCACCGATTTCCCCACCACCGTCACGTCCGTCACCACAGTCTGCTCCACTACTTCGACCGCCATTTCCTCCAAAGCCTCTCCTACTATCTCCGCCCACCGATTTCCCCACCACCGTCCCGTCCGTCACCACAGTCTGCTCCACTACTTCGACCGCCATTTCCTCCAAAGCCTCTCCTACCATCTCCGCCCACCGATTTCCCCACCACCGTCACGTCCGTCACCACAGTCTGCTCCACTACTTCGACCGCCATTTCCTCCAAAGCCTCTCCTACCATCTCCGCCCACCGATTTCCTCACCACCGTCACGTCCGTCACCACAGTCTGCTCCACTACTTCGACCGCCATTTCCTCCAAAGCCTCTCCTACCATCTCCGCCCACCGATTTCCCCACCACCGTCACGTCCGTCACCACAGTCTGCTCCACTACTTCGACCGCCATTTCCTCCAAAGCCTCTCCTACCATCTCCGCCCACCGATTTCCCCACCACCGTCACGTCCGTCACCACAGTCTGCTCCGGTGCGCTCAATTGGGCGAGCGCGCAGTTTCATTTGGAGTTTTATAAAATTCTAGCGGCGCGGTGGCGTGGGCGGTGGCGTGGGCGAGCGGCCGAGGCTGATTGCGCGCGGAGGTGGGCTCTCCCCCGACGATGCGTCGTCACGATGCAAATGGGCGAGGCGAGGCGCGCCCCGCCCACCCTCCCACGCGGCGTCGTCGCTGCGTCCGAGCCACCAACACACACACACGATCGGGTTCTATTTCGGTGACGGAGGACTTCCTGGAAGAGAGCCTCAAAAGCCGGGCCCGTGTTCGGAAGTTCTCAGGTAGAAAGCTGTACGTTTCCCTTTCTAAACGGATTTCCGGGAAGAACGTGCCATTGTGAATGGCGGTTCCAAGAGATCATTGCTGACATTTTGATATATATCCCCTTTCTTTTGTAGTATCCAAATTATGAATGCATGAACTGCTAATTCTTCGAAGTACCGTTGGGTCACTTTGTTGACAAAAGAGTAGTCTACCCGCTCAAGTAAGGGTCCGTATATGGTGAATTATTCCAAATAGTAGCATTAAAACAAAGAAAAAAAGATTTTTTCACTGAAAATGTTCCTATACATGATCACTACACTTCAGCAGATCCTATGAATCGATTTAAAACTCCCCTGGGGTTGTTCATTTACAAAAGTGAAAATATCTTTAGTTTAAAACTTTATATGTAAAGAGTATAAGATATAAATCTGTTATTTGTAGATACCGGACGCCCAATAATCTATCCAGCTTGCTTTTGAGACCACTTACACTTATTTCCAACACACATTCACAACATTCAGGAGTATCCTATCTCAAGATAATCTCAGATGCATCTCTCTACATGTGAAAAATGTAGTTGGTTCTCTTGCCCCTATATGATTTTGCTTCATCGACGGTTCTGCAATTTCCCTCTTTACCTCCATACAATCTGCTCATATTTATTCTCCTCTGCAAACTAGCCATCGACATACCCTTCCCTGTGCTCCAGTTACTTGCGTATATGACCACTATCTTTGTATTTTAACTGTTTCAGCAACTTAAGAATGATTTATGTCGTATCGTATGTCATTCTGTTTCAGTTACCTCTTGACAGTATTTTCATCTTGACACTTTCACCTCCAATTAAAGACAGTTTTTGTATCATTCGTGTATTCACAATCCATATTTCCGTCACAAACTAGTGACTATCTGCCAATAAGTGGATATCCACGACTCTCACTAGCAACTCTCGACAATGTCGACTCCATCACCCGCACGGTCCACCTGTTGTTGCTGACTCGGCCGCTCCGCAGTCCTCAGTCGCCGTCGAACGTCACTCATCCCAACGTCCTTAGCAGCCCTCCCCCACACTCCACCGCAGTCCGGTGGGACAGTCCGTCCGCCCGGCCGTGCTCAGCGCTCTCGTCCGTGCGCCGTCCTCCGTTTCGGTTGCGCGCTTCCATCGTCCAACCTAATCCCAGAGACCTCACGGCCGCCGCAGCCGCCGCCACAGTTCCCACCCCCGTTGCCCCCACCGCCTCCGTCTTCGCCTCAACCGCCACCGCCATTGCTGCTCCCATCTCTGCCGCAACCACGACCACCGTCACAACTGCCACCGCCACCGCCACTGCCACCACCGCCACCGCCGTAACCGCCACCACCACATCTAATGCTACCGCCAATGCTATTACCACCGTCACCACCAATGCCACCGTTAGTGCCAGCGCCACCGCCACCACTAATGTCACCGCCAATGCCACCGCCAATACCACAGCCAACGCCTTCGCCAATGCCTCCGCCATTGCCTCCGCCAATAACACTGCTACCGCCACCACCAATGCCACCGCCACTGCCAATTCCATCGCCACCGTCACCGTCAATGCCACCGTCAAGGCCAGCGCCAGCGCCACCGCCACCGCTAATGCCACCGCCATTGCCACCGCCAATGCCACCACCAATGCCTTCACCAATGCCTCCGCGAATGCCACCGCCAATAACACTGCTACTGCCACCGCGCCACCACCAATGCCACCGCCAATGCCACCGCCATCGCCGCCACTGCCGCCGCCCCCGACGTCGCCGACGACGACGCTGTCCCCTCGGCCGTAACATACGGAGACTATTCGTTTTCATGCTCGGCCGGGTAATTGCCCCAGCCGAGCCGGGCCCGTTCGGGCGGCGCACCTGCAAGCAATTCGTTTTCGGGCAGCGCGCGGGTTTCCGCGGCCGGTCGCGGTCGCTGGTTTACTGGCTTGCCTCTCCGCCCCCGCGCCGACCGTCTCCACTTCATTTTCGTTCCATCGTCCCCGCTCCGTTGCTGATTCGCCTCTCAAACCTCTGTGCTGGCGACACGCCCTCTCTTCTGTTTCAGCGTATTGTATGAGGGGTTGGTTCATTTCTATTCCCTGGTTATCTGAGAAGTTCCCTCTGTCCTCTTTTATTATTCGCTCTCCTTGACATACCTGTTGTGTGTAACAGAATAGTTTTATTTGTAACTTCCTCTTGTGGGCTGAAATAGTTTTTACGAAGTCTCTCCCTTCTTCGCCTCGTCCATTTCGATCCTTCCCATCTTTTATAACTCACATTCTTCCTTATGCACAACCGAAGCGTTGGCCTAACTTACTATAATTATTAATATTTTGTCTAACCCATTTTTTATTAATCTCTGATTTTATACTGTTGTCTAATGAATCAATTTCCCTTTGTAAACTGTACCAGCTTCTGCATTATATTTTATGTCAGCGGTACAGTATTTCCTTGTACTCTCTTCACATCCCTTCTCTCCGTCTCTGTCTGTCTGTCTGTCTGTCTGTCTGTCTGTCTGTCTGTCTGTCTGTCTGTCTGTCTGTCTGTCTGTCTGTCTGTCTGTCTCTCTCTCTCTCTCTCTCTCTCTCTCTCTCTCTCTCTTCCTTCCCTTTACTCCCTTCACCCCTAATTCACTATCTTCACATCCCTTCGCCTCATCCATCTCTCCTGTATTTCTTCCACCTCCCTCATCTCTACTCACTCGGCCTTCACACACGTGACCCCTCCCCCTTGTCCACCCCCTCCTACGCTCCGTATGTCCCGCTTACACATTTATTTTATTTCTCGTCTCGTTGCCGCTTCTGCCCGCCCCCGCAACGTCGCCTTGTTTTTAATATTCTATTGCCCCGTCGCAATCTGGCTGGGGCCACTCCAGCCAAGTAATTCTTTCCCGTCCTTTCGCCTTTTATGCAAATGGCGCTTCAGTCGGCGACAGTAGCGATGTGATAAGCCGGGCGCCGCCTCCCCGGAGATGGTCGCGAGGCCGCTACGCCGCGTCGTGCAGAGAAAAGGGTTAGGCGGAGAATAATTACACATGTAAAGTCCCGAGGACCTCCTGGGCCCCCGCGTATTTTCCCTCTTTTTTTTTTTGTATATTTCCTCCGCACTCGTGGGATGCCAAGCGAAGTGCGGGGAAGAAAGCTAGCCCAAGGCGCGACGGAGGCGCTGGAGGCGGCGACGCGGCGGTGGCGGTTTCGCGAACTAAATGTCTGCATTTATCAGTTCCCCTGCGCGGACAGAGCTTCATTTATCTCGGCGCATGTTGCGAGTGGGAGTGGCTGCGTGGTGGGTCACGGGGGGGACAGGCCGCTGGCACAGGGATCTCTGGGGCGTGATGCGGACCGCGGGACGCCAGCGTGGGGCGTCGGAAAAGTAGGTTATGAAATGGATGGTTTGTTCTTATGACAGTAATGGTTGGTTGGTTGGTAGCCATCGTCAGCGCGTCAACTGCTGATGTCATTAGTCCAGTAAATTTAGTGAATATTTTGTATCGGGAGGTGGCGGTGACTTTCCCCCGATGGATGGTGAGATCTGGCGCCGACCTACTGTCGGATATCAGAGTTTCCCTCAACCAGGTATCTCCCACCAACGGGGCACCACCCCAGCCGGGACAAGCTCTAAGTTCCCGACCGGTCTCCCGACATGAGTGTAGTGCATGTTAGTGTAGGTGTGTGCAAGGGATGAGGATAGGACAAGAAAGAGGAAGGAAAGGTAGCGCGCTGTCCGTGCGCTTTTTGTTAGGGTACTGCTCCTGCATTCGCCTGGTTGTGTTCGGAGATCACGGAATCTATCGATCAGAGCAACCAGCCGCTAGAATTCTCCTTCAGACAGCGACTGAATTCGACCTAGCTGACAAGCTAGTGTCGAAAATCCTGCCGCCGTGGGGACTCCCTGAGTCCTCGCCGCCGTCGGGATGCCCTGAGCCACATTTCCTGGTTTATCAGGCTGTGGTGTCTGTAACACCGTTGACTGTAGCACTAGTGACTAGGATGTTCTAGGGCTTGACTTCCGACGATGGGCGACTTGCCAAAGTTGCTACAATGTTGGATCAAACTCAACTACAGCGCGTCATTATTTCTTTGATCTATACCAGGCCGGAACAGTACCATAATAAAAGGGCCGTCGATTGGGGGTGATCTTTCCTTCCTCATTCTTGTCTCCTTGTCGTCCATTATACATGCACGCCTACACTTACGTATGCTCGACTGTAGTTCAGTCGAGAGATTAAAGTTTTCCCAGCAGTTACCTAATGAAACGATAACTGGAGGTAAAATCTCGGCGAGCGGACGTGTACGTCAGCGCTGGATCTTATGTTGCAGCGGGTGAATAACATGCTATCTTCCAGGTGGACTTACGGGACTAAGCTAATGTTGAAGCGCTCGGAATCAATTCATACTCAGTCACTAGGCTGCACAAAAGCATCCAGTTCGGATCGTTCTCGGTGACGAGACCTGCGTTTCGAGACCGCTCTGTCCGAGATTTGCAGTTACGGCACGGCCGTTATCAAGAAAAAGCGATACTGATACTATGCTTGTTATGGGGGTGTGCTCTCCAGGTCGGTAGGAAACGATGGACAACGAATTTGGGAGAAGTTACCGGTTCTCTCGACAATTTTTTGCTCACGAGTTCTATTAAAAATTTAAAAATACTACTTATTCCACTTTCAATGGAAAGGATATCTGAACTATGTAAACAATTTAGTATAGAATGCTCTTCTACAACGAAAACTGATTAAAATTCGATTTCACAAGGCAGGTTGCCATCCTATTTTAGAATATTCACAATAATGATTCTACAAAAATTTCAGTTAAGCTTATTCCTTAACCATCAATTATTAAGCATGTGATTCCCGCTTTTCAATTGTCAACGAATGCTTTAAGTACATTTATCCAGTATCTTCAAATTCACTTTCTCATCCTCTACTTATTTACGTAGTAAAGGTGCAAAGCTGAAGCGAAAAATAAAAATCATAGCAAAGAAAACTCAAATTGTGGGTTTCTGCTAAACAAAATGTGCATAATTCTTGCAACTAGCCTATAGGTAGTAAATTACTTCCTCTAATACGTTGCGTAGTAAGAATCCACGTTTTCAGGGTTCTTGATACCGAAAAATTTATTGACGGCAAAACGTCTCCCTGTACCTCCTACCTAATCAGCGCCTAAATCGTTTAGTCGATTTTTTCCAAAACTGACAATCCTAATGAAAAATAATTATTTGTAAAACTTTAAGTGTGTTCCTACAATCGTAATATTGAAACATAAACTTTTTCTTAATAAAACATTTAATTCAAAATTAAATCTTTAAATAATGTAATGTTATTTTAAAATATGGGTATATTTCTCATAATTTTGAATTGCCGTTAAAAATAGTGCGAGAAAGCATGTGCTATTGTAACACCATTAGTTTATTATAGGAATTAATTAAAATTATATATTTTCTTTCTCCTTCGTAAGATGGATCACTGTGTCACATGCGAAGCACGCCAAAATGACCAAGAAATTGCGCACAGAGCACCCTCCGCCGATACCGTAGACTCCACGGCGTAGAAGACAGCCTTCCTCTATGACAGGCGTGTCTAACCGCGCCCGCACGAGCTACTTGCCCGTCTGGGGAGCCCGGCGCTCTTGCGGGCATGGGCAACTTCCCCTGACCCCGCTCTCATTTCACCTCAAAATCCAGAAAGGGGTGTACATTTACAGGCTGAAGCGCATCGAGGCGGTGAATAGTGGCTTCGTAGGAAAATGTTTGCCAGATTTTTTCTATCAAATAACCGACAATATTGTATGAAGTTTATATTCTTCATTACTTACTACTATTTAATGTTTATTTTCTTACTAAATTCTCCCATAAACATATTTGCTAAGTCAGAGGAAAATGTTTGAATGGCGAATTTTCGGCGTTTTTGATTTATGTTGTGTTATCATCAGTTCATTCAGTTCTTTACTGTATTTAGCAATAATGTGAAATAAATTAACTAGTCTCTACAAGTTAACAATTCTCGCTTACGGACGGAGAGTGCTTTTAACATACAAGAACATTTGTCCGCTAAACCTTCTAACCTGAACGTAGAAAGTAAATGCTTTCATAGAACTCTTAAGAAACAGAATTACAAAACGAAGATATTTTTGATTCAATTTTTTTTAAATTTTACTCTCAATTGAGGATTTTAAATCGTACAAATGTATTATTTCACTTTAATGGATCATTTTTTTCCGTAAATAGAAAATGGGAATTAATACAGATCAATTTTTGACAATAACGCAATACTGCCACTCCGCAGCATTTGTATAACCCTTACTTTTAAATCTCGCGCCAATTTCCCCGGAAGCAGTGCCCGTGAGTTTCGATAAGCTTGTTACCTTGCCCGCGACCTTGACATGCCTGCTCTATATCGACTGTGGATACTATCGAGAATAGCCGAGAATGACAGTTCCGACAGTTCCCAGCCTTGACAGACTGCGCGACACATAGATTTTACAAGTAGATAATGAACGCGCGCGACGTCAGAGACCGCGAAAGCAAGCCGGCGAAAACGATCGATAATACCAGAAAGCGTTTTGCCCCGCTGTATTAGTCAATCTTCAAGTGCTTTAGAATCGGAATGATAAGTTAATGTCTTGGGAGTTTCTTTTCTTATGCAACAGAATAACTTTAAATTAATATGTAGTATTCTACATCTCATAACCATAGTCCGGAAGTCTATTTGAATACATCCGTAAGTCCATTTGAATGTAAGCACGAATTTAGAAACGCTGGGAAAATTATGATTCCTTAATATTAAGAAGTACATGTTAAAGTTAGTTGTATATTTGTTTTACAATATTTATAATAAATACAAAATATTTTACAATATTTAAAAAACAAGGAGACTACATTAATAGGGAAGGAATAGTACAATTGTGTATAGAAATGCTTTTTTACTTTTCCATTAATTAAAAACATAATGAATCCACGTAATAGACGGAAAGTAAACATAATAATTTAATATTTATTGAGCGTCGATAATTCTTTAGTATACACCGCAGATCTGAATAAAGCATCCTACTGAAATAATTAAATTAAAATCATTTCAATGATTCATTGGTTGATTGTTAGTCCGGGAGCGTCAACTACTGGGATTAGTCCCGTAAGTGTAGAGCATTTTTGTCATCGGGAGGTGGTGGCGATCTACCCCCCTGGACGACGAAATCCGGCGCCAACCTACCGTCGACTAGCGGGTTTTTTCCCCAACCAGTTCCCTTCAGCGGAGCACCGCCCCAAGTTCTAAGTCCCCGACCGGCCCCCTGGGACGTGTGGTAGTGTGGTGCATGTTGGTGTAAGTGTGTGTGTGTGTGTGTGTGTGTGTGTGTGTGTGTGTGTGTGTGTGTGTGTGTGTGTGTGTAAGGGGTGAGGATAGAACATGGGAGATGAAGGAAAGATCGCGCGCGGTCCATGGCCCGTTTGTTAAGGTGCTGCTTCGGCATTCGCCTGGTGTTGCTAGAAGTAACCACGGAAAATACTGATCAGAGCAGCCGACCACTAGAATTCTTCTCCAGACAGCGACTGAATTCGACCTAACTGACAAGCTGGGACTGTAACGTAGGACCTCCTGGTCAGAGGCACTGCAGTGACATCAGTTGATGCAGTGAGACACCATTCTCGGTCCTTTTCAAATTCAAAATAAAAGATAACATTTATAAATTATCAAACATTAACGAATTTCATACAATTACAATTCATTACAGTATCTTTTTAACTCTTGATGAATAACAATTACGTAGGAAAAGTTTTTGTTTACTGATAAAAAAAATGGATACTCCTATTTGAACAAGATTTCTGCTTTCAGAGGAAAGTAGCCTTTTTGCCTAACTTAATTTTATTGAATTTCATTGCATCTTAGTTATTACTTCTTGAAAATAAAATAATCTTTCTTTAAAATCATTTGCCATCCTGCATCACGTTGTGGTATCCTGTTTAGACAGGCAAAGTTTTTTTTTTCAAGCAAAGTTGACGATTAATGGCATGTATCATCATGAAAGAAATTCATGTTTCCCATTGACCTGGTTGAATTTTGCCAGTAATCAGACGATGAAGTGAAGTAGAAAGTCACGTTAGATGCTATTTCGGATTCTTCATCCGATAACGCCCGTACCATACTTACATGTACTTATTCCCTTCCTTTCTATGTACTCAATCCCCAAATTCTCCTCAGTTACTAGTCACTCCTATACACAGATTCATGAACCATTCATATCGCTTTAAATTCAACGGCCCCTACAACACAGAACGAAGAGCATAAAACTTCACACACATTTTCACAAACTCCCTCCCCTTTCTCGCCCTCCTTCGAAAACATCCCGCAAACTCCCTTCCCTGCGCGCTCTCTCTGTTTTCTTCCCACGTCTTCACGCTGCCTCTCTTCACGGCTCCCACGGCAATTCTCTCGCCCGCTCCTCTTCCCCTGTCGACATCCTCGCGCGCCTCCTGCCGCGTCTCCCGCTGCCCCAGGTCTGACGTCTCCGCGCGGCGGAGGGGGTCTTTACGAGGCGGGGGAGGAGGAGGGGGAGGGGGAAGCGGAGGGATTCGCCCAAGTGGCCTGGGCCGACGTGCGCGGAATCCGCGACCCCAGCCCCAGCCACCGCCACCGCCACCGCCGCCGCCGCCGCCGCCGCCGCCGCCGCCGCCGCCGCCGCCGCCGCCGCCGCCGCCACCGGGCGGAGACGCGGTCGACTGCGGCGCTGTCGGCAATCGAGGTCGCTCTTTGACGGCCTCGACGGCCCAAGATATCGAAAATTACACGCTGCTTCTTTCGGCTGTAGGGGTGGCGGCTTGCTTGCCTCTTCGGCTGAACGAAACGGCGAATATTTCTTTTTTGCCTCTTTAAAAGAATGAAGAATTAATATATAGTTGTTTGGATGCAAATATTTTGGCTGTTGATAATAACATGATAATGACGAAATTAAATAACCAATAAGTGAATTGGATAGGAAAATATATCCAAATTGTTGCAATGTTATATTTTACAATACGTCAGAGTCAAATGTAGTACATAGTAGTAGTAGTAGTAGAGAAAAAACTCATTAACAAAGCTGTTTGCGTAAATATTACACGTGGTATAACAAACGTAGTCGTGAATGTGTTTATATCACGGAACATTTCCGATATTATTGTTAGAATATTCCATTTTCAGAGAGATTAGTGACAGAAATAAACGCTAGATGATAACGACCATTTAATTGTCAATACAACTTGTAAATGAGGAATTTATTTTCATTTAAAGGGGTTTTTAGAAAAAAATAAACTAACCTTCAATTTCTGTTATTTCTGTTTAACTAAATACTTAGGAATTGTATTATTTGCGCCCTCAAACAGCGTCATCATATCCCAATTATCCACATCATCAGCTTTTGAAACATCCAACCATGACTTTACTTTGCCCTCATTCGCAACTTCTCGCGGTGGCGTCCAAAGAGCCCGGAACGCGCGAACGACCAGCGCTGCCGCTGCCATAAACGCGAGCCCGAAGGCCGCTCAGCTCTCCGAGAGCGCAGCTGTGCGCGCGGCTAGCGGCTGCGATCGGCGCCCGCGACAGCGCTTTGCGCAGCGGCGCCCGCCACGTGCCGCCCGCAGCCCTCCGCCCAGCACGCGCAGCCCACTGCCCGGTACCACACGGTTCATCACCCACCTCCCACCGGCCACGACCCTCAGCCTGCTTCCAACCATTTGCCACCCACCCCACCGTCCTCCACCTACTGCCCACTACCAACCGCCAACCATCCACCTCCGCTATCAACCACCGCCACCCACTGTTCACCACCTATGCAAGCCCACCAACTGCCCGCTACCCACCTCCCACCGTCATCCACTCACTGCCCGCTGCCCACCTTCCACCGTCATCCGCTCACTGCCCACTACCCACCTCCCAGCTTCCTCTACCTACTGCCCGCTACCAACCGCCAACCATCCACCGCCGTTATCAACCACCACCATCAATGATCGCCACTTATGCCACGCCACTGACTGCCCGCTACCCACCTCCCATCGTTCTCCATTCACTGCCCGCTACCCATCTCCCACTGTCCTTTACCTTCTACCTGTTAACCGCCTGCCATCCACCGCCGCTGCCAACCACCAACACACACGGCTCGCAATCCACGGCTCGCCACCCACCATCTCCGCCCACTGCCCGCTATCAACCGCCTACCACCAACCGCCGCCACCCTCCGTCGTCACCCACCGCTCGCCAAACACCGTTCACCACCCACCGTCCTCCACCCACTTCCCGCTATCATCCGCCTACCACCAACCGCCGCCACCTTCCATCGCCACCCGCCGCTCGTCAACCACCGCTCACTACCCACCATCGACCGTCCTCCGCCCATTACCCGCTATCAACCGCCTACCACCAACAGCCGACACTCTCCGTCGCCACACACCACCTGCCACATATCACACGCATTCTTCCACTCACGGCTCGCTTCCAACCACGTCCAACCCACCGCAAGGGCTCCTTCCTTCTCCCATTCGCGGGTGTAAACGTTCAGCGTTGAATTTGGATTCAGATATGCCTGAACGCAATGCTGAAAAGTGAATAAAGTGACATGAATATTTTTTCATTGGCTGGGTGATGCCATTTTGAAACTACAACTTTTTGAGTTGGAATCCGCAGCTATTTACGACGGTTACTGCGTTCGAGACAAGTCCCTCTTCAATATCCATGAATGCCAGGCACTGTCACAACGAAGTCAAGATCCCAACTGAGGCATACCCGGGGAGCACGGAGACCCCAACCCGCGCACTCACACGACAGATTCCAGTCCTCCGCTTGGGATCTTGAATTTGTAATGACAAGGCCATGGCTCCAACCCCGCTCGCGGGGAGGTGGACGTATGGCAGTATGGTGATGATTGATTGGTGATTCCTGACGCGTTGAATGCTAAGATCATGTGTCCCATAAGTGTAGTGCATGCTTTGTCTCGGGAGGTTGGGGTGATCATCTCAGCTGGATGGCGAGATCTGGCACTGAGCTACATATGGGCTAGTGGAGTTTTCACAAACCAGGTATCTCTCACCAGCGGGCCATCACTCCAGCTTGAATAAAGCTCTCTTCTCCCAACTCCCATCATGTATGATAGTCTAGTGCATGCAAATGATTGTGTAAGTAAGAGCTGAGAATAGGAGAAGGAAGTGGAAGGAAAGATCGCGCGCTGTCTGTACCCCGTTGGTTAAGGACGCTGCTACGTCAGTTTCCTGGTTTTAATCGGAGAAACGTCAGAAGACTACCAATCAGTTCAGCAGGCCACTAAAATTGTCCTCCAGACAGCGGCTGAATCTGGCTCTCTCAGCTTGTGTCGGAAATCTTACTTCGTCGGGATCGGAATCCTAGGACCTCCACGTCAGAGGCACAGCAGTGGCATCAATTGAGTTACCTAAGCCGGTGCGCGGTGACGAGGAGGTGGCAGCGCGGCGGGCGAGTGCGTGGCCGAGGCAGCCACGCGGAGAGGCAGCGTGGACGCGGGCGATGGCAGCGCCCACGCGTAACCGCGCTCCATAAAGGCGCGTGCGGTCGTTCACCGCCGGGTGCGCTCGCGGCGGCGGACGCGTAGCGCTGGGCGCCGCCGCCGCCACCGCCGCGCACGTTGCACTGCCCTGCTGTGCGCTGCGGTCGCCCTGTACACACTCGACGCGCCTGCCGCGGGCGCTCGCCTCGCTGCCGGCGCCGTCGGGGCGTTGTTGATGCTAGCCGGCGCCCCCGCCCGTCCTGCGCGCGGCTTCGACTGAATGAAACGAACTCCCAGCAACAACAACAACAACAACAATAATAATAATAATAATAATAATAATAATAATAATAATAATAATAATAATAATAATAATAATTAATAATTGTAAATCCACTAACGAGTCAATCCAGCATATTTGCAGTGGATGCCCCGCATTAGCACAAACACAATACCTTAAGAGACACAAGTTCGTCGCCAAAGTAATCCACCAAGCCCTTGCCAAAAGATACGACCTCGTAGAGAGTGAACAACCATATTATAAGTGCAAACTTGAGCAAGTAATCAGCAATGATCGAGCTCGAATTCTGTGGGATAGTGTAATCTTCACTGACCGAACAGTGGAAGCAAATAGACCACATATTGTTGTGTTTGATAACATATCTAAAACATCATGATCATTGATGTTGCGGTTACAAATGACCGGCTTGTAACAACTGTTGCTGAGAAAAAGAGGAAATACCAACCCCTGGCTGTTGAATTGAAGGACATATATGGATCGCGCGCAATGGAAGTGCTTCCAGTAGTGATCTCAGCGAATGGATTGGTCACCAAGGAATGGAAAGAGATCGCGAAGAAGTTAGAATTGACTGAAAAGCATATACGGACAATTCAAAAAGCCGCATTATTGGGAACAGCAAATATAGTCCGTAAATTTTTAAGTCTGACTTGACCGATATAAAAAACAAAATATATTCTTGTTCCACTTTACTTGCAAACCATTGTTGCCTTGGGTGATTTTGAGAACCCCGGCATCAATGTATATCTACAGAAAATAAGAAATAATAATAATAATAATAATAATAATAATAATAATAATAATAATAATAATAATAATAATAATGTGTTATTTGGCATTTTGGGTCGATTGTTCGAATTTGTGCGCTACATTGTCCTCCATGTCTGGGTCTAGTTCAATTCACACGCGTGAGAAGTAATCTGTGGTGATCATAACGTATTCCCTTCTCCGTAACTAGCAAACTCTTTTTGTCTGAACTTTTCTTCTTCACACACCTACAAAAACTGAAACGATTTTAAAGGAAAGCTATAACGCTAATTTTGTCCCGACCGGGAATCGAACATGATACGGTATGGAAGGTATTATTATTATTATTATTATTATTATTATTATTATTATTATTATTATTATTATTATTATTATTATTATTATTATTATTATTATTATTATTGTTGTTGTTGTTATTGTTTTAATATTCTTTCTCATGTACAAAACATAGTGTAATGGGTTCTCTCTCCTCCTTACTTCTTTTATCTATTCTCTTTGCCCTGCTCTAGCCCTTCTTACAAACAAACCAATAAACATTAGCCTCGCGTTGGGTTGCCACATATGATAACTTTCCCCCTTTTTCTACTCACAATTGCCCTGCCCCTCTGCTAGCTTACCTGGTCCTTTCACTCACCTGGGCGTGGTCTGCGGTGCGTCTGTACAGACGCGAGCAAGGTACTGCGCTCACGCGCGTGGATCAGTCTAATACTACGTAAATGATGGTGAAAAACACATTGATTTTCCGAATCATGACCCCCCCCAAAATGGCCATGAAGTTTATTCAATTGCCTTCGTTATCAAGTTCTTTTCAATTTCCACTATTTAGTGCCGCAACGGCAATGGTACCTCTGACGGCACACATCAATACAACCCAGCATCAAAAACAACAACAAAATAAACACTTCTCCTCCCTCAATAAACAATACATAGATATATAAATACTCTTTCGTTCACACAAACTATTTACAAACAAAAAAAAAACAAACAAATACCATTCACGCATATACATAAACCCCAGAATGCATTCTGTCGAGATTTTCCGTCTTAAAATCTACCAATTACACGGCTTGGTCTTCGACAGAGCTTTCTTCCATCAAAACTAAACAAACAAATGTCAAAATGCTTTGGCTCACGTATACTGTTGCCTCCGCGATGAATCTGCGTGTCTGGAGGTGATTACTCACGCCCAACAGCGCCTTCCGTTGTCGCCATCATATCCGGGACACTCACACACGCACCACAGTTGACTCATGCTGTCGGGGTTCACGCTGCCATCTTATTTTTTTATAAACCCTCCAAATTGTTAAATTTCACCGAGTTCCGAATTAAATTTCGCGCCTCTTATTATTCATGCAACGTCGCGCTCCCCACCGTTGCAAAACTTCTCGTACCGCCGCTCGCTCTCGCAAGTCCAGCGGGCGTTGCCGAATTTCGGAATAGTTCAAAAAATTTCCCTTTTCTTTTTACGAAATTCTCCTTCCACGACTGTTACACACCGTACTTAAAATATTTCCGGTTACTATATCGGATGATGCTCGTAACTTCCGCACTTTACGAAAATTTTTTTGAGAATCGCCTACGCGAACATACATCCTACTCTCACCGAGTCCAGACACATTCTGACGAATCTTGTTCAACCTAGCATTGTTATCCTTGCTTCAGCACTTTTCCCGATCGCTCGATAACTGACGATCGCGTCATCTTGGTTCTCTTAAAATATTTAATTTCTAACGCTTTCCGAAACACATTATTCTCGTTTTGGTTTTGATAAAATTCTCCCGGCAATTTCCTAAAATTTGATGTTCTCCTCTTGTTTTCTTTTTGTCAAAATCCTTTTATTTTCCCTGTTTTCCGTTTTTGACTGTGAAATGGAACGCACTGCATTTGTTCGCTAATCGCTTCGTCTTGCTTGAATTAATTTACCTGTGTTATTAAAATTTCGATACTTCCCGTCAAGATATTTAAATGGGGTAAATTTTATCTGATGCAACTAATTTTCTTGTTTTACCTCCCGAAAGTCTGAATTCGATATGTTATCGCGTTTTCTTGCAGTATACGAAAAACCTCTTCTTTATATGCGTTTCATCGCTCCAACAATGGACTCCATTAATATTTTTCCTTAATACAAACATGCAAAATATGAAAATTTCAATAACTTTTTTATTGCCTGACGCGATTTCACTGGGATAACTTTCAAAATGTTTCTAAATCACGGCCGGATCTAATGTTTATAGTCCAAACTCGCACAAGTCTCGGGTTCGCTTTATTCTCTTCTTTTCTCGGTTTTATTTTTTTTTTACTATGGCGTTTTTGCTGTAAATGTTTTGAACCGTTTATCATGCAAATGCATACCATTGGGGATCGTGTAAATCATTACAGTACGTTGGTCTACCGAGTCGGATGTAGGCATCGTTCAATGCTGGATAACCGGCTTTGTACAGGGCAGTCTTACCTTAACCCTTCAGATTTGTAGAGACTCCCATTCTATTTTCGTGTTATTGCTCCAGAAAATACGTTTACTCGTTCCTCTCTATACTCTATTCATATTTTCCTTTAGTAAATGTCTGTGAGGGTCCCAACAAATCTCTCCGTATTCCATAAATCGCGAAACTAATAATCCAAGAAATTGCTGCTTAAATTGTGAGAATTCTGCAGTGTTGAAAAACAGGCTGCTTGACCAAATCGGTTCCAGTAAATCACATGATTCTTTGTTTCCTACGCCGGAACTGGATATATTTGTAATATGAAGTAGTAGAGTGCCGCGCGTGAGTGAGTGTGCGTGTGTGTTCTATGCGTGCGTATGTGTTCTATGCGTGCGTATGTGTTCTATGCGTGCGTATGTGTTCTATGCGTGCGTATGTGTTCTATGCGTGCGTATGTGTTCTATGTGTGCGTATGTGTTCTATGTGTGCGTATGTGTTCTATGCGTGCGTATGTGTTCTATGCGTGCGTATGTGTTCTATGCGTGCGTATGTGTTCTATGCGTGCGTATGTGTTCTATGCGTGCGTATGTGTTCTATGCGTGCGTATGTGTTCTATGCGTTCGTGTGGTGTTGTATGCGTGCGTCTATGTGAGTATATGTTTGCGTGTATTTGTATGCAATCATGTACAGATTTCGTTTCGAAAATAATTTTATTAATTCACTTTTTGCCTTGTATATATTAGTGATGTGTTTTCGTCATTTAAGCAAGTCATTGTTACATCGAAATTTGTTAACTTCTTTCTATAACAATGTAAAAGAAATATGCGAGTAAGAAACAATAAGAACTAATTAAAATTGCTTTTGCAGGATGCCAGCCGGCAGCCGTGGATGGCCATATCCAACGGCAAAGCCCACTACCCCACAAATGGAACAAGCAGGCCTAAGCAGAAAACCCATTGACGTGGACTAGAACCTGCATTTCTCGAAACTGAGTCAAAGTAAGAGAAGTGAAATATCAAACAGCTGTGGACAGTACTTGGAGTGAACTGGTTAAAGCTGCCTTTGTTGAAATTTTTATCTAAAATGTGTGCTTTATGCCTCAGGGAAGTTGACTTAAGCTCTTGCTTGACTTAACACACAGACAAACTGGGGGACTTATTCAAACGTCTCATTGAGGATCCAGCAAGTTGCATTTTCCAAGAGATCTTGCAAAAGGAAGTGGCGAACTTTCTTTTAGTGTTTTGAAGTACAATGAAAAGTGCCTTCCTCTCCATTCATGCTGTTTCATTGAGTGAATGTGTTATCGCAACTTCAGGCTCTTCAAGAAACAATTCTAGTCTTTCATTGCAGATTCTAGGATGGAGAGATTGATTGTTACTGGTCGTGGATCAGGATCATGATCAGGATGGACTTTTACATTAAATTATTAGTTTTAGTTTTCATTTCATATACTAACAAAATCCAGATTGCAAAGTTTAATAATGTTATGAAAACATTATTTAAGTACTTAAGTGAGATCTTGCAATTCAAATGAGATTCTAAAGTCTAATAAAATGTTCTAGTATATTATTAAAGTCTATCATACTTTTGTATTTTAATCTTATCTAGAATCGTAATACTGAGATAATTAGAGGATAATAAATGTCAATTTTTTAATCGAGAACATTTATTATTTATGAGATGAGCAGGTACGGAATTGTTGAGAACGCTGTCGTAGTTAAACGTTTTGGGTGACTTAAGTGCCTTCAAAACATTTGTCGATGACACATTAATATATATCGCATTAATTGACAATGAATGACAAGGATATAATACATATATACATACACACATACAGATGTCCTGAAATCATCAGGTGCGTTCTTTATTAGGTTGTAAAGAGAGTAATATGAAAAAATGTTAAAGAAAAAGATAAAAAAACGCAAAATAAGTCCGATGAAATATCCACAAAATACAATATGGATTTGAGGGAAAACTACAGGGAATAAATATAAAAAAAGATGAAAATTCTCTTATTAATTTTTTATAATGTAACGGGTGCCGGCGGCGGCGTGTCCGTACACCGGCCTAGCCCGAGCCCACCGTTGTGCGGCCACTTGTAATACTTTCTACAAGCCCAGCACGTTAAACTGCTACTTGTAATAGATTGCCCTGCTCTAGCCCTTCTTATAAACAAACAAACAAACAAACACTAGCCTCGCGTTGGGTTGCCACATATAATAATCTTCCCGTTCTCCTACTCACAATTGCCCGTCTGCTAGCTTACCTGGCCTTTTGACTCACCTGGGCGTGGTCTGCGGTGCGTCTGTACAGACGCGAGCAAGGTACTGCGCTCACCTGCGTGGATCAGTTCTAGTGCTACTTGAATGACTACGAACACATATTGATTTTACAAATCATGACCCCAAAGGTGGCCATGAAATTTATTCAAATTCCCTCTTTTCTCGTATTTTCCTTCAATTCACAATATCTAGTGCTGTAATAGCACTGGTGCCTCTAACGGCACACATTGACATAACCCAGCAACAAAAGAAACAACAACAAATAGATAATTCTCTTCCCACAATACACGAAACATGGACATATACTTTCTCATTCACACAGATTATTTACAACAAACAAAAAACAAATGCCATTCATACATATGATTAAAACCCCAGAATGCATTCTGTCGAAATTTACATATTAAAAATCTATTAATCACATAACTTGATCATCGACAGAGCGTTCTTTACTTCGTAAAGAAAAACAAATGTCAAAATACTTTTGCTCACGTATGATGCTGCTTCCGCGAAGAATCAGAGTGTTTTGTGCGATTATCCACGCACAACAGCGCCTCCCGTTGTCGCCACCAGTTCCGGAACACACTCGCATACGCATCACTGTTCACGTAACATGTCGGAATTCACGCTGCCACCTTTTTTCATAAATATTCCAAGTTATTTGAAAATCTCTGAGTCCCGAATTGAATTCCGCGCCACTAATCGTAAATGCAACGTTGCGCTCCCCACCGTTGCAAAATTTCTCATACGGCCACGCTCATTATCGTTTGCTCTCGCGAGTCCAACGGGCGTTGCCGAATTTCACAGTAATTCCGAAAACTTTTTTTTATGAAATTCTTTTTCACGAAATATTAAATAATTTACAAGAAGTATTCCCAGTTACTATTGCAAATTCTGTCCATTACTTCCGCACTTTAAAAAAATTTCCAAACATCGCCTACGCGAATACACGTCTGCCTCCACCAAGTCTAGGCACGTTCTCCTAAAATTTTTCCAACTTAGCATTGTTATTTTTGCTTCAACACTTTTCCCGATCGCTTGATAACTGACGATCGCGTCACTTTGGTTCTCACAAAATATTTAATTTTTAACGTTTCCCGAAACACTTTATTTCCGTTTTTGTTTTAATAAAATTCTCCCGGCAATTTCCTAAAATTCGATGTTTTCCTCTTGTTTTCCTTTGGTCAAATTCCTTTTATTTTCCCTATTTTCCGTTTTTGGATGTGAAACGGAACGCACTGCAATTGTTCGCTAATCGCTTCTTCTTGCTAAACTTTTGCTTGAATTAATTTATTTGTTTTATTAAAATTTTGATACTTCCCGTCAAGATATTTAAATGGGATAAATTTTGCATGATGCCGCTAATTTTCTTCTTTTTCCCCCCGAAAGTCTGAATTTGATATCTTATCGCGTTCTCTTGCATTATTCGAAAAACCCTCTTCTTTATAAGCGTTTCATCGCTCCAATAATGGACTCCATTAATATTCTCCTTAACACAAATATACGAAATACAAAATTTTCAATTACTTCTTATTGCCTGACGCGATTTTACTGGGATAACTTTTAAAATGTTCCTAAATTAAAGCCGGATCTAATGTCTATGGTCAAAACTTGCACAAGTAGCGGGTTCACTTTATTTTCTTCCCCAATCGGTTTTTTTATTATGGCGCCTTTGCTGTAAATGTTTTCAAATTGTTTATTATCCAAACGCATACTATCGGGGATCGTGTAAATCATTACAATGATGTACTGTAAATTTGTGACCTAGCCATTCTTTTTTATGATACTTTCAGTTAAAGTAGATAAATTGTAATAAATATTTCGAAATTTCAAATTAGGAACAGGGAATTACATTCGACAGATACCCGTTTTTCCATTCCATTTCCTATTTCTCGCAGAGGAGGTTTCTCGCACGCGGTATGTTATCATCTTCGTTTACAAGTGCTATTTCTGTAAATTATATTTATATTTCTGTAGACTAATTACGATTTGTAAGTATCAAAAATATACTCATTGCACTTGCTCAAGCTCATCTTCTAAGAAACAGAATTCTTTGAATAGGATGCACAGAAATCACAGTGTTTACCAAATATTATTTTCTAAAGATATGTATTTTTATTACGGGAAGGAGTGAAAAAAAACATTTTCATGAAAAATATTCATTTGCTTTATAAATACCAATGCCACCAATACGGGAGAGACGTCTATGAAGAATTCATACACGTACCTTCATACATGAAACAAAAGATTTAGGATACAGTGACCACGATGCACAAATTCTTACTATTATAAGAAATGGGATCACTGACACAATAAATAATACAAGTATGACTAGATTGTATACTAAAAGTAAAATAAAATTATTCATTGATTACTTGATGCAGGAGTCCATGGGAAGCGGGAGTTCTTGGTTTCTATTATTCAGCTCTCCTGTATAAATTGGAAAAATGGAAAGTAATTTATGATTTTGTAAACCCAGTAAAAGTTTTTCTTCAATATGGGATGAATTTCTGTGACCATTTACATATTAAGACTAATCGGTAAAGTTGTTTTGCATATCAATTGCTCCCAATGAATGAGTTCATTCATATATTTCTAAAAAAATAAGCAAATGAATTGGTCTAAAAATATTTTTGTCTAAGCAAATAATATCTGGGAGTCTTTGGGTTCTATTATTCATATTTCAGGATCCATAATCTCTATCACTTGAGATAAATAATGCTAATATTGTTTTGTTATGTGGCTCAGAGCATTGTCAATTTATTATTTGCACATAATGTAATGTTGGTGGATCATTAGTTTTCTATCAGTCGTATGATGAATTGATTTACCTGAACAAATAAGTTTTATACTACGTGTTACTATCACACAGGACATTAATGTAACAATCTAAGATCCCCACGAACAATTTAGATGCAAAGAACAAACATAACAAGGAATGGCATGAGTAGGAGATGGAAAAACAGAAGAAAGCGGTGTCGCGCACTAAGAATTTTTTTATAAATTAAAGAAGACGCGACAAAATCCCGATTTGGACAGTACGAATCAATAGCATTCATTTAGAGGAACATTTCAAAAGTTATTCGAAGCGAATCGTATCAGGGGTTTAAAAGATATGAGTGATTTTTAAAGTACACTTTTGACGATATAACTAGAGATTTTTACAGCCATTGTTATCATAAGAAAGGTAATGTTTACAGAAGCGGTTTTTCCTAAAAATTAAAAAAACGCGTAAAGTGATTGAAATGAAACTTTCGGGATTAACAAAGAAAATCACGCGGAAAATTATGTTATTCGCAACTCTGAAAAATATCGAGGAGCTGCAGTAGAGATGCCAATTGAAATTGTATATTTGGAATTTTACGAGAGAACAATGATGCGTAGCGCTGACGTCACAACTACGTCAAGACGCCGAGCGACGGAAATTAAGCAATTTTGGCATTAATAAACATTAGGAAATCGTAAAAGAAATAGTAATAAGATGTAAATTGATAATTAAAAGTAGTAATAAAGAGAAATAGCCTGGAAAGGACAGAATTAAGTAAAATGGTATGATATTTTTGGTAAAGACACGTAAGCGATCGGTAAATGTTCCAAAAAAAAAAGTTGAAGACACAACGCAACAATGCCCAGAAGGATGATGCGTAGCAAGCTCGAAGTCAGACGTGGGGTTCAACGCTCCGAAAAAAGATAAAAATTTTAGTATGCAATTGTGCGAGAAACACGGTGAACATGAATGGATATAGTGAGTTTAGGCAATGATGTTCGTAATAACAATGCGTAACGCGGAAATATTTTATGTGTCGCAGTATATTCAATAATAGGACATTTTTGGAGGAAATGTAGCACGCGATAGACAGATAATCGCGTTATTAGTTGCGTAATGGAAATAGGATGATAGGGGAACGAAAGGACATGCTAAGAAGATATTAGCGAGTTCAAGAAATTTTTGGTAATGTGTGGGGATGGAGAAATGCTGCGGGAGGATGGATTTGGAGGATGCTGCGTAATGTACAGCGAGGACGGCGCGCAACAATGGTTTGCTGCGGATTACAGCGTTTCCGGCAAAAGGGAAGTTATGAAACTTTGTTTTTTTTTTGTTATGAAATTCACATTTTGAAGGAGAAAAGATTAAAATTAGCTTCTGTACAAGATAAAGTTCTGTCTTAACGTAAAATATATTCAATAGATATACAGGCAGAATGCGCATTCGGGTGTGAATGAGTTTATTTATAATTGTCGGTATGAATGGAAATATTTTGGATTTTGTGTCATGTAATTTAAGGGTATTATATCGTTGATGTGTTTATGTGTTTATTTTGTTTGTCGTTAAGTGTTTTATGTGAGTCATGGGAGAGCAACGACCCCAGTTTGTATATATATTTCAACTGAAATAACGACTAGCACAGGAATTACAGAAAATAAAATGACGGCGAATATCACTTGGTTCGTCATTAAATTAAACGAACGTAGTTTAATTGTTGCATGTAGCTAGTTAATGACCTACGCCCACGTGCCCGAATAGTTGTTAGATCCTGTACAGGTCAGCCACAACCTCACACCCAGATTTTAAGTGTAAGTAAGAAAATATCGGAAGTTCTGGGGGAGCAGCTAGTCGACGGGCAACCTTGGAGGTGGAAGCTGAGTATAACCAGGGCAATTGATAAGAGCGGGTTTTGGTTATTATTTTGGCGTTATAACGCCGGGCGATTATAAGGATTATAGTTGATCTAGAGCAGGTAGTGGTTCACTACATATTTTGGTGCGCCTAACGAGGGGCGATTATAGTTGTTTTATAGATATAAGAGGAGGACGGTTCATTACATTAAACATTTATATTTTTGTCATCTTTAAAATTATAAAAACTGCTAATTATGTTTTAGAATAGATACAAGTATTTTCATTTATTTTTATGATTATGAATCATCAATTACGTTATGACATCTATAACTATTACTCCGGATATACCTACTACCGTACCCGTGCATGAACTTGCGCATGTTATACTCAGCTTAAAACAGTAAGTGCCTTCAAGGTCACGAGTTTACAGATCGATTTCAAAACTTTCTTTATGAATACAGTAGAAGAAAAAATCTAAAAATTGGATAAGTTGTGTGACAGTTTGGATAAAGGATAAAGTTTGGATTTGGATAAAGTTTGGAACAGGATAAGTTGTGTGACAACGTGACAGTTTTGATAGTGTTGGAATATATAAAATTTTTGTGGGATTTATATGTGAGTACAAGTATTTTATTTTGTAGTTTAGATTTGTTTATTGCTTTTAGTTATAAAGTGAATGTTTAGAAGCTGGAACTTCAAATAAGAAAAATGCCATTATTTGTGGAAATGTGAGCGAGGAAAATGGAAATTTCTGGAAATTTCTAAATGGGGGTCAAGATAAGACAGCTATCGTGGCGTGGCCGGGAAGAGCATGGCAGGGAGTAGGGCGGAGAAGGGATACAATGGAAGATATAGAGATAGATCCCGCCGCAGGGCATGAAAAGATTGAATTCCTTTTCCTGTATAATAATTTACTGTAATAAATGCCCGAGCAACGCCGGGTACTTCAGCTAGTACTGTTGATACAAACGACAAATATAATTCTTTTTTTTTCAACTCTTTCATTTCATTTTAACACTTGCTTTCCTCTTCAATAAAGAAAATTAAATACTTCACGGAAAAGCAATTCTTGGATAACACAAGGTATTAAAACATCATGTAAAAACAAGCGAATTCTTTCTTTCATTTCCAAACGTCATAACGTATCTCAAGAATTCCTCCTCTACTTTAAAAAATACAAATCATTGTTAAGAAAATTCATAAGGCAGGCTAAAATCATGAAACACGATCAGAATATTTTGAACTCAAATAACAAAACAAAAGCTATGTGGCATATAATAAAAAATACGACAAAATCAACTGGAAACCTTGTAGAGAATGTTGTTTTAAAATATAACGATATAAATATAAACGATCCTGCAACAGTAGCTAGTCTCTTGAACCAATACTTTTCGAGAATTGCTACCGATCTCATTAAGCGATTTAAGCCACAAAATCCAATAACAGACATTTCCCAAAAAATGTTAGACACAATGTTCGTTTCTGAAACTTCTTCCCATGAAATTCTCAAATTAATCGGTAAACTAAAAAATAAATATTCGTCCGGTTTAGATGAATTCCCGGATTCTTTGTTAAAGACCTGTGCGCCTACCATTATTCACCCGTTAACTCACATATTTAATGTATTCTTATACACCGGAACGTTTCCCGATATTTTCAAAACTGATAAACTGCTAAAAATAAGCCGCTCTTCAAAAAAGGCAACAAAAATGAAATTCAAAATTATCGGCCCATTTCTCTTCTATCAGGTTTTTCAAAAATATTAGTGACCTTTTTACGTACGAATGGAAACCTTTCTCAGTAAACACGACGTGCTTTCAGATTGCCAACACGGATTCAGAAAATCAAAATCTACGGAAACAGCCATATGTTCCTTTCTTAAAAATGTCGCCTCATCATTGGATCAAAACGCGGCACTTATTGGATCATTTTTAGATCTCTCAAAAGCTTTTGACGTCATTGATCATGCCATTTTACTTTCAAAATTACCTTCATATGGAATCCGTGGTATTGCCCTAGATAGGTTATGCTCGTACCTTAAACAACGATCTCAGAGAGTGGAAATACCTTACTGGAATGATGGAACATACGTACGCACCTTTCCCACTCTTTGCCCACTGCACGTGGAGTTCCTCAAGGATCGATTTTAGGCCCTATTTTGTTCCTACTTTACGTAAACGATATGCCCTCGACGATTCGAAACGGAAAAACTGTTCTCTTTGCGGATGATACGAACATCCTTTGCAATAAAGACCGTAAATAGTTCAATATCAAATGTTTCAAATTGGTTCCGAAATAACAAATTAATAGTAAACGAAAAGGAAACGGTTTTAATGACGTTTTCCATTTCAAATAAACCATTCTGTGCTCCATTGAAACTGAACGGTGTACCATTGACTGATATTAAGAATACAAAACTTTTAGGTCTCTCAATTCAGTCAAACCTTAAATGGAACGTCCATTTAAATGAATAGAACACAAAATTAAGTTTATTAAGCTACGCGTTCAGAATTCTTGCAAATTTAGTCAGCCTTCACACTTCAGCCTACTGCTCGTTGTGTATATTTCCCGAATGTTCGTTCCCGCCTGACATATGACATAATATTCTGGGGAAATACATCTTATAGCTCCCAGACATTTAGATTACAAAACAGATTTGTGCGAATAATTCCCAAATCCCACCCACGTGATTCTTGTAAGCCTCTCTTTATTAAACTAGGAATTTTACCTTTGCCTGGTCTGACGATTTACGAATCAGTGGTTTTTGTCAGAAATGATTTGCTTAAGGGCGGG